>JAGKTI010016828.1:0-19074 GCA_018397915.1 Birgus latro | reverse complement strand
GTAGCATAGTTTTATCTTCAGCCTACGTGTGTCACATTTTCATTTCTTCTATAGCCAGACGATTTTAGTCAGCTCAGGAAGATTAACTGAAGAGGTTAGAAGTCGCCTTGATCCCCCCCTCCCCCATATATATACCTGCCTTTTCCAGGTTATTTGAGATCGTCGTAGGTAGCACGAACTGTCTCCTGATTCAAGGGTCAACTCTTTCACATCATCGTACTAAAAGTGTTGTTTTGTTCAAAGTAACACCGAACGACTTCGTTTATCTGAGAGGAATCCTAGTAGTTAGTAAGCTAGAAGGCATGTCGATTGACTCTTCTGTTATGTGCTCACTTGGCTACTTCAAAAATGTTCGGATAATTTTGCTGGTTCGGATAATTTTGCTTCATCGACACCAACCCAAAAACTCAGAGCTAAAAGGCAAGTCTCTTCTAATTATGGCCGCTGTTGACGATTTTTTTTATTTTTTTATTCAGGGTAATTCCAGATGACTTTTTGCACCTGTAGAACTTCCTGTTAATGAAAAATTTAGAAGGTTTAACTATTATGTAGGTACTTCCTGTTAATGAAAAATTTAGGTGGTTTATCTATTATGTAGGTACTTCCTGTTAATGAAAAATTTAGAAGGTTTATCTATTATATAGGTATGGGCAATACACTTGGTTAATCTGTTCCCCATAACAGTAAACTAACAATAATCCTAGCAATCAAAGAGCTGAAGTACTGTGAAGTTCTAGTAACTGAGTGAAAACGTGACAAACCTTAGGTAGTATATTTGTATTGCCACTAAACGATTTAATTCGTCTTAGGATTGGCTTCCCGGCTCTTTAACTCATTCAGTCACATGCTATGCTGTACTATCCTATTGCTGTCTCCGGCGATTATGTACACCTTTGGATATTCATTTGGAAATGGAGTAGTTTGATAAATCCCGCTTTTTTTTTTTTTTTCCCCAGTACCCGATAACTCTACTGAATGAAGCCGCCTGCTGGCAACAGGAATACAATAAAAACGTCAGTGGATTCCAGCAGTTAAGGTATATATATTTGTCGAAAACCCTTTTAGGGTGAACGCTGTCAAATCTCACAAAAGGGAAGATTGGAGAGGCGAGAACTGAAAGAATTATAGAAGGAGAAAAAGGAGTTGACTCTGTAGAAACGTGAAAGAGACGAGGGCTGGGGCAAAATATAAGGAGAAATTTGAATATGAAGCATTTAAGAACATTGTATGAAAGAATGGTAGAAATGTGGACAGAAAATATGGGGGGGGGGAATTCAAATAATGATGCAAAATGGAATAGGCGCTTTTAATATCTGAGGAAAAATTTAGGCATGGGGATGCAAGATTTAAGAAAAATATCGATGGGAGAGCGGATATTATATGTCAAAGAAGCTGGGGGTCTCAGTACCTCCTGGCCACAAATCATAAACTCATTGTGCTGATCTGCCGTAATGATCTTTGTGCAGACGGTAAGTATAAACCTCTTATAAAGTAACTAATCACTTACCTGTCAAGGAGATGGAGGTTGAAGAACCTTCTCCATTCACATCTGAAATCCCTACTTATTTTCTGCCCCCCTTAACCCTTGTGCAGTAGATGGGCATAAATCGGTTTTAAGTAACCAACTAATATTATCATCTAATCATTCTTGGCCGCCAGGATATAGACAGCGGCGATGAGGAGTCACACTGAGCCAGTGAATTTACTGGTGACCATTATGTGCCGTAGTAGGGCATGGTGCATGGCTCCCCACCAGCTGGTTTTCCAACTCACGTCGATCGGCACTCTTTTTTTTTTGTTTCCAGGATGTCCTAGATCACTTTAGGTTAAACCAGTTTAGGTTAGTTTAATTCATCAAAATTAGGTTAGACTAGTTTATTGCGGTTATGTTAAGTCAGCTCTTCAGAACTGCGTTAGGATAGGTCAGGTTAAGAATAGTAAAGGCTGAGAGAGGAAATATTTGTGCACGGTGCAAAGAAGGTATAGAAAACATAACTACTCATCCATAAATAAATAAATATCGATCTTTCTGTTTATCTAATCACACATTTCGTTTCTTGGGCTGTGTGTAATATCGAGCACTTTATTAGTCAAGTATATTCACTCACTCACTCACCATCGTCGTGCCCGCTGAAAGACGATGTAGGAATTCATTCTCTTGAAGAATCAGTGAAGCGTAGCTCCTTCACTACAAAAGGTCCCCCCTAAGTTGAATAACAGCGTCTGGTGGAAACATGAAAAATCGTACTTCAAGGGTTACGTAAAGAAAATTTGCAAGGTAGAGATCAAGTGGTAGTGTTGGACTGCTAGATCGATCCCAGGCTGGGGGAGAGAAGTGTGGGGGTCTTTGGCAAAACCTGCCAAAATGTCAGAAAAAGACTATATTACCTTTATCCCAGTCCATAAAGAGACGGGGATAATTATGAATGACGAGTATTAATGCCTAAACGGTGACATGGGAAAGTGCGTGATCCCTTCCATATCGGTATTTCTACGGTATGTTGTAGGACAGCTGGGTTTCGGGAACGAACTGTGAAGTCTATGCACTGAATAGGTCCCTTCGTCATTTCCCAATCCAAAGGGCCTGGTGAGACTAAGCTACCGTAGTGTAGATTATTTAGGCTGTGCATTTTATGAAAATTATATCTAGTCCTGACAGACTCTCACTGTCGCTGTCCCGTGCAGTCCTCCAGTAAGCCCTCCTCACTACACAGCCTCGCTGCTCCCTGCCCTCCAGTGTCACTTCCGGTGTGTTCTGTGTTTCGCGGTCTTTGATTTCGGCTTACGATAAACTTTATCTGCTACAGAGATGAAATAGCCTTCATTAACCCCTTGACTACACGAGGACTACCCTAAGCTGAGTAAAAAAGTATGATGGAAAAAAGCAAACAGTGAAAAAGAAAAGAACGAAAAAGTAAATAAAGAAAAAAAACGGAATCCTGCATTACAAAGTGCTTCTACCAAACAAGAAGCAAAATATAAGGAGGTCATCATCGTGAAAGAATGGACGGAGACGCTTCCAACCCCTACCATACGAGACTTCTTCCATTATACGAACATAATAGCCTCGTAGTAGCAATGATATAGCCAGAAAGATATTACACTGAAAAGGACTTTCGCCTCATCAGCCCTCTTCTCTTAATGACTCACTCTAACCCATCTGTCTTCACCGCAGTATTACATTTTATCCCTCTTTTTTCGCTATGTCAAGAGTCACTGCCCATCTGAACTTTCTGCTTACATCCCTGGCAGCTGTTTCTCACCCCTTTTCTAGCCCGCTCTTTATTGCAATAGTTTACCAGGTCAGTTCTGGAACTGTCTTCCTCAGTGTACATTTCCATCTGATTATGACTCCCCCCTTTTTTTTTATCGCAATGTATCCAGGCATTTTGTAATGAAAAGATCTTGAATTTATTAAACTTTTGTTCAGTTTCTCCTGGAAAGAACAACATTTTGCAGGCTTCCACGTTTTGATTCTTTCTTCTTTGTATACAAATTCTGTAAATCTGCACTACACTAATGTACCCTGTCATCTTACAACCACTGTGAAAGGGACGGCAGTAAAGTAAGTGTTGTCTGAAGTGTTTAAGGGTATAATAATGGTGTGTGTAGTAATAATAACACCAGGCAGGCCTTATGTGTTGTGCCGCCCCGAGCCACTCATGAAGCTCAGCCACTCAGTACGCGTGACGAGATACCGGCATTAATACTATCAACGTACACGGCACTCCCGGCGATGAGGAAATATTTGCTTCTGCACCTTCTTTCTCTCAAATTTAATCTCCAAGCCACTTGAGTCACTCTCGCCCCTTCACGTCCCCCACCTCTTCCCAGAACCCATTTTCCCTCCCTCTCTTTACCTAAGCCTCTTTATGCTCTTATTCCCTTCCCCAGACTCATTTTTCTACTCATGTTTCTCCACCAGCTTCTCCACCCTGTTCTTCCTTCATGCTGTTGCTTCCTGTCAAACGTTCTCAATTTCATCCTCCCCTCATGTTTCCACCTGGTTTTCCCCCTCATACCTGCTCACGCTCATTCCCCCTTTTCCTTTGCTCTGCTTCCCTACTTAATTTTGGCTTCTCTTAACCACTCCGTTCCATCCACCGTCATTCTCCATTCCACTTCTCCCTGCTAAACCTCCCTATGTTGATCCTCCCACCTAATTCAGTTTCCCTCTCCCTCGTGCTGTGTATGGAATCACAACACCGCCGCCTCTCCACAGACGAAACTAACATCCGCGGACTTTCCACAGCGTGAGGAAATAGGTGACAGAGCAGTAAATATCCGTTTGAAAAGTGTAGGATAATGGGTCGGTTACTCTGGTCACAATTACATCGTTCTACAATCAGGTTTTATTTGTTTTATTGGGTTGCTGTAGCTTATCTCTTCACGCATAAGAATGTGACGGTCCTGTGCTTAATTCAGCAGATATTTAGAACACCCGAGACAAATCTGACGGGCCAAATGCAATAACGTCCGAACAGTTAAGGACGATATTTACTGTTATGTCACGTATTTCCTTGTGGTATGGGAGTCCAGTATTTCCGTCTTTGTCCATACAGTCGTCTTTTTGTTGTTCACTCTGGCCTTACCGCGTCGCCTCACTGTTTTACACCCACCACTACTGCCATGTTCTCTCAATTTGCTTTCCCTTTGCCCCACACTCTCAGCCATCGGTATATTCTTTCTTTCATTACGCCTATCCCATTCTTTTCAAAAGCAATCACTATCCTTACTTCTCTTCCTCCCCTTCCGCCCCACTTCTCCTTTTGTACACTTTGCCCGTGTTGCTGCTGCTGCTGCTACTGCTTCTCTCTCTCTCATCCAACCACAAGACTGTACACACAAGCAAGTGTTTTGCTTGTTGTTAATTGAAAAGGATTCATATCACATCAAAACTGTTGTATCCCCACAATACACACAGTTTCACCACCTGAACAACACACAACGCTGTGAAAATTAACACGAAATTTGTAGTCACGAATAATAATGCCCACGCACATTTTGGACAGAACCTCACGAAACGATACTCTAACCCATCCAGTTGGTTTGAATGTGACTGGTACAGTACCCAAATCCTAGTAGGTTTATGTACGGTTTCGGAATAAGGTAAAAAATAACTCTTAACCCAAAGTACATTCTGCTCGTTGTGTACCTTTTTGCCTTTTCTTCACTCCTCCGTATTTCTTTTCCTTTCCTCACTATTTACTCAGCAAGATAGAGTTTTTGGCAATAGTTCTTATTCACCATCCTGAAACCATGTTACGGTCAAAGGAGATCTTGTTCACCTAATCAGTAGTAATATGATACACTGGAGTCCTGGCTAGGTAAAGCTGAATGCAATACGTGGAAAATAATTATTGACCTGAACTATATAATCTCAAACGTGGTACAGTTTTCCTGTGACGATAATTTCACTTCGTATCCGTGTGACAGCGCCAACCTTTCAGACTGAGTGTGCAATGCCATCTTTAGAGTGAAGATTTTCTCAATCACTGACTAAAGTGCAAGATAGTTTCCTTCAGGCGTCTGGCAATATACTGGTTCAAACTTTCGAGTCTGAGTGACGACTTGCATAGGTTCGGTCCCCAAGAGGTGGCTTTTTTTTTTTTCTTTATAGATCATGTAATACTACCAGGGCATATAGACTGGTCACCTACCCTTAAATGTACAGCACTACGGAAGTCCAGCTTTGGGCCTTCACACGTCGAAGAGGTTAAAATTAGATAGGATTTTTTTTCTAATTTAAGGCTAATTATAACGCGGACATTTAAAGAAATTGTTTCGAACTCTTTCATTACCAAGAGTGCTTCCCAGCCTGAATAAAATCGCCTGGCAGTAGTAAGAAAACATAATAAAAAGGCACAGTACGGATGTAGTTACAGATTTTTTTTTTTAAATAGCACCCAAATATTACTGATACTGTGTATAAGTAGGACTGATTTATCGGTTAAGAGTGTTTTCTCGACTAAAGAGGCAGCATAGAATCAAAATACGTATGAAAACTATACATCTGCTTCGATAGGTTTAATTAGTAACTCTGGTGGTTACAAGGTTATTGCTTGATGCATGGCGTCGTTTATTGCGCGTAGGATGACTGTTCGATCACTGGGGACATACTAACCATTCTGTATCAAAAGTTGGATACGGTACATAAGATTTTAAATCCAGAGGTAATCAAACCAAACACCCACACACACTGAACCATATTTCCTCTCAGCCAGCATTTTGCCTTATTCGTCATGCCTCTCTGTGCAGCTCCAGAATAAATTATTCATACCCGTGATCGATGAATTTAAGTGACCGCAATTGCTGGCGCACCATTCCAGAGTAATAACCGTCATGTTCCCGAACATGAATCCTCCGTATTCTCTAACGTCTATCTATCTTGCAAATCTTTGACTAAAACATTTGCTGTCTACTTAACATGAGTTCAGTAACTACCTTAATTTCATCGAATATATTACTTTTAAAGTGGAGTACAATCTTTCTATTTCACCGTCTTTGGCTATCTTTTCCATTAACTGACCCTCCTGGTGAATATAGCCTCAGTATTTTGTATCCTTCGGGAGATGTACTGCTGCCTAACTGCGTCCAAAACTAAACTGACAAGAGTTCTAACATACTTAACTTTTTCTTCCACAGATAATCTTTCTACTCAATTTTTTTTCCCGAATGAGTTTTTGCAGATACAACAATAACCAGTCCTGTTGCTTACATAAGGCCCGCGATACCTCACATGAAGCGACATGTGGCATAATGATGGTACTGGCATTATGGGAGACCCTCAGGCATTTTTTCTTTGACTTTCCCGGAATGGTTTTTGCTTCCATGGTCGAGACCCATTTGAATGTGATGTGTACATTAAGGAGCATATATCCCTTCCTTCTCTCCGTCTGACAGATGCCAAGAATCCTTGGTATAACCGTGCTTGATCTGATGTCAAAGACAAGGAGGTGTTTTTCAGTAGAGAATGGCGCCAGCTCACCCCTGAATAACATGCAGTTTCTGATTTTTCCCATTATCGTTCAGATCTGTTCATCGAACTGCAAGAAATAACATCATCCAGTCTAGCGCAACGAACTTTCAGACACAAAGGGCCGTACTATAAAAACACAGAGTTTAGGCGGTCAAACGGCGACTTTCAGTCTTGAGACGTTCCTGAGCGCTAGTCATCCGTACTATAAAAAATCTGGACCGTCAGTCTTGGCGAAACCCAATTCAGGAGTTTGAATGCCGCAACGGTCGCTAGACTGGGCGAGAATGTGCTGCATGAGCACTAACAGTGCGCGAATCTTAAATGTTTCTTCTGCTTAATTACCAGACACTTTGCAAACCCATTATAAGGTGTTGTTTTTATGCAGGAATTATGTATTTATGTGCTAGAATTGGTTAGAAAAATACGGTAGAATGCATAAAAAGGATGCTTTTATGAGCAAGTTACAGTACCGGTATACTTTATAGGCTGAGCATGTATTATAAATTACCCTCCTTTGCCATTATTTGCAGGAAAAAGTTATTAAAGATATCTAGATTAGAAATTATCCGTGCAAAGTGAATGTATTATTGCATACTTTATAGACTTCCATGATATGTTTTCTGCCAGCTCACCAATCAGGTACTACACTGTAGTATATCCACATACCTGTATATGCACCTCTTCTCATGCAGCAGTATATCATATGTTCCTAAATATGTATTGCAACATGTAAATGAATAGTTATTACAGAATTATTTTTAGCATGCAGGCTACTTTGCTTCTGTACAAGCTGGTTGAATGGTGACATGCATTTCAGCACCAACACATAAGGGATGGACAACCACTCCTTCATTTTTTTTTCTCCAGCAATTTCTTTCCAAAACCTGCCATTCAGCCATAACCATTAAAACAAGTTGGAAAATATAGTGTTACGTCCCCACCCCATACTGCCACAGGCTCCAACAGCAGTAGTTCAGTATAGGAAGGACGTTGCCCAGTGAGTTGTTCTTCCTATGGTCAGCCTTTAGTTGTACAGCACACAAAATCAGCTGAGGAGAAAATAAACACTGGCTTCTTAAAGATCACTGTCATTATTTTCCAAATAATTCTTGTCAGGGGGAAAATGATAATGAGCCTATGAATACTAGGAATGACTATCGAGTCGATTATCACGATAGAATCGCCTCGTGAAATCAAGTGGCGATTTCACTTTTATGCTGGCTTACTTCGCCAGTTCTCTAGAGTCGAAAATTTATAAACTTTCTCAACAGTACACAGCAGAGACTAAACACTCAAGAAGGCTGTATTACTGTACTGTTGGCCTCTGAGAAAGTTAGTTCACCCCTTAACATTAATAATAATAATAATAATAAACAGGATCTTGGCTGAGCCAAAGTCCTAGCTGGCACAACGGATTTAAGAATTAATACCAAGAGCTGGCCTAAGTACCAGTCGTGATTAATATAAGGAGTTGTGCTAACTTGGAGTAGCAAAAGTGTACTAAATACGTGGGGAAATCAAACACGACTGTTACATTTAACAAAGCTCAAGAAAACGAACTGTAAATTTATTAATTACAAGAAAATAAATTTACGTTACATGAATCTATTCATAATCAAAGAAAGGGAAATGCACTCACTCAAGCACTCAGACAAATAACTAAATAAAGCACTGAGCTAGAAAAAAAAAAAACTAAAGAATCTTAAGCCTAGGAAAAACAAAAGAAATATTAA
This sequence comes from Birgus latro, assembly GCA_018397915.1. Classification (NCBI taxonomy): domain Eukaryota; kingdom Metazoa; phylum Arthropoda; class Malacostraca; order Decapoda; family Coenobitidae; genus Birgus; species Birgus latro. The sequence continues at coordinate 10,362 of JAGKTI010016828.1, read as the reverse complement.
TCAGTAAAGATGAGACCGCCGCTGCTCTAGTCGATCACCAAGTTGGTGGAAGATTCGGGAAAACGCCGATACTGCAGGATGTTCAAATCTATCCACATTGGGTATAGCAAACCCGCTCTTCGTGACTGCTAAAGGACGACTGACTCGATGCTTGATCTAAACAGAGGCATCGTGTGAAAAGGGCGTGGCCACCTAACGGCTAGGGAGGCAGAAATGACAATTCAGAAATTATCGCTCAGAGCAATGCACTGTCTGTACATAAAGACAATCACTCGCGAAAGAATAACGAAAGTTTTGAAAATTTGATGCAAACATAAGTACACGAGTGGGCGGTTAAGAAATTGGTGAATTCTCACGGACTTCACAACTATTCGTTGCTCCTGCAAAATCAATCGATGTCACGATTTACGATACACAATTTCACGATGTAGAAAATTCGTGACATTACGCCCCTGGAAAATAAAATTTTTCCTTGGAAATATTTAACTATATATATATATATATACAGTATATATATATACCCTAGCTGAGTCACACAAGATTCACACTGTGGTGTGTGTACTATCCTGCTTCAGGAGAAAAGCACTGTCGCCTATGTGCGTAAAAAACTCGTATTTACGTTAAAAGAAGCAAGCTTGAGGGAAAAACTCCGAGACGACGGTGAAAATTCCTGTACTCAGGTCAAACTGAGCGAAAGTTCGCTACATTTACATTGACAACTAATTGTTATGTAGCGTGGTGTACGTGATACATGGTGTAGGCGTAACAGTTGTAGTGTAACTGTACCTACGTGTAAAGCAATAATGATACAAATTAATGCAATAATAAAGGCGACGAGGGCAGAGGAGAAGAGGTGGCAGTGTGCAGCAGAGACAATCAATGGATCTGCACATCAAAACTGCTTCACCCACCAACTGTACCTATGGAATGAGTCAAGGTGGAGCATCAATAATGTCAATGTGACAATTTGTATTAAATTACAATTACCATCCACCCAGCAGTCAATCTATATACAATAGAAAGTACACTTTAGCTGAAAATCAATTGACAGCAAGTTTCGTACATTTGAGGTCACCATTATTTTCTTAATACTTGCCCTTTATAACCTATACTTACGGCTAATAAAGGGCTCATCGTTCATCGTCGGTATCCGCGGTTGGGATCGCTGCGACTGCCCGTTTGTCATCCTCGGTTGGGATCGCCGTGACTGCACACTTATAGCCATACTTATTTCTACAAAGAGCTCATCATTGGTGTCCGCGGTTGGGATCATCGCGACTGCCCGTTCGTCCTCGGTGTCCTCGGTTGGGATCGCCGCGACTACGCACTTATAACTATACACTTATTGCTACAAAGGGCTCATCATCAGTGTCTGCGGTTGGGATCACCGCAACTGCCCGTTTGTCATCGGTGTCCACGGTTGGGATCGTCGTGATTATGCACTTATAACTAATAAAGCCCTCTCACGTGACTTCAGAGATGGACTCCCATGGGAGATGTTGTATGCTGATGATTTGGTGTTGACTGCAGAGAATGAAAGGGAGGAGGAGGAAAGATTTAAGAAGTGGAGAGATGGTATGGGGTACAAGGGCTTAAGAGTAAATGCAGATAAAACAAAAGTGATGATATCTAGGGTTGGTGGCGGTACAATCAGAGGAGAGGGAGAGTGGCCATGTGCAGTTTGCCACAAGGGTGTGGGAAGTAATTCCATCTTGTGTAGTGTTTGTGATAAGTGGGAGCACAAGAGATGTAGTGGTATTACAGGTAGACTGCGAGATGCTGATTTCATGTGTGTGGCGTGTTGGGGAGAGCAGGTGGAGATTGTTAGGCGTAAGAGGGTTGAACTTGCAGGTGAGTCTCTTGAGTGTGTGGAGGAGTTTCGTTATTTGGGGGACATGTTATGTGCCGGGGGTGGGGCTGGAGTTAGCTCGGTTGCTAGGGTGAGAAGTGGTTGGAAGAAGTTCAGGGAGCTGTTGCCTCTCCTGACATTGAGAGGACTCTCCTTACGTGCTAAGGGGTCTTTGTATGCAGCATGTGTAAGGAGTGTGATGCTGTTTGGTAGTGAGACCTGGGCAGTAAAGGAAGAAGATATTCGGAGGTTTAAACATACAGAAATGACAATGATTAGGTGAATGTGCAGTGCGTCCCTGCGTGCAAGGCCTGGGGGGGCTGGGTTTACGATGGAAGAGTTGAGAGGTAGGATGGGACTAGAGTGTATTGGTGTTGTGTTGAGGAGATGTAGGCTGAGGTGGTTTGGACATGTGGAGAGGATGAGGGATGATATTTGGGTACAGAGGGTGAGAGGTGTTAATATTGGGGGAGGGGTTGGGAGGGGTAGACCGAGAAAGACATGGGACGAGGTCATTAAGTGTGACTTAAGGGTTAAGGGACTGAACAGGGAGGCTGCCAGGGATCGAGCAGCGTGGAGAGCCGCCATTAGGTGACCAAGGCGACGCATGCAAGCATGTTGGAGCCTTCAAAAACAAAACGAAACGAAACGAAGTCGAGAATCCCTATGCAAACTTGGGCAGGTCACATTTTAACACCCTGCATGGGTGTGAACACTCGTGGATTTTGTGTATTCTCCGGGAATCCTTAGAGAGGCCCACTGCTCAAGACGCACCACAAGGTAATTCAGACACAGCCTCAGATTGCCTCTGCAGGGGTCTCGAACTTCCCCCTTAACCTACAGTACATACAGTATGTACAAGCCCTGCACTTACAACTAATAAGGGCTCGTCATCGGTGTCCGCGGTTGGGATCGCCACGAGTGCCCGTTCGTCATCGGTGTCCATGGCTGGGATCGCTGTGACTGTGGGCTTATAACCTATGGTACATATGTATGTACAGACCCTAGACATATTATGTCCTGTGGGGCCAATGAGCAATACGTCAGGTCTACACCCACATTACCACTGCCCTCTCTCTCACACAACTCACAGATTATGGGTGTGGATTCAAACAGCACAGGAAGGAAACGTTCCTGAATGGTGGTACGTTGACTCGCATTGCAGGAGTGCACGAAACTATCTATTTCCTGTCCCATTCCCGGCCAGAAAGAGTCAGCACGGATACGGCCTTGGGTTTTCTTTTTTCCCATGTGACCTCCTGATGCTGAACAATGACCCCATTCTAACACTGCTTGGTGGTACTTCGTGGAAACGACAACTGCAGTCGAACCTCGCCCTCGAGTGTTCGTGACTCACGGTAGAGCCATCCTTGTTTGCGAAGGAACCTGGCTCGTCCACCCCATGAATACTTGGTCACTTTACCCTTTTGTTTCTTCCGCACAACAGCAAGTGTCGGGTCAGACTGTTGTTCTTGGACAACATCTTGACTACAAATCAGATCTTGCGGCAATGCAATGGCCACCGGGGCGACACGATTTGGAGCCTTGGCCATGGCTCGTGTTACTGCAGCTGAAGTCTGAGTAGTGACATCTACGGTGCAACTATACTTGGCACCTGGTATGTTACCCATAATGAGGTCAAACATAGGTTCTTGCATGACAACTGCAACTGTTGAACCTGTGTAAAAGGGAGATGCTACTTGGATACGTGCCTCAGGGAACAATCTCACTGATCCATCAATAAGCTGAGCTTGGACTTGTCTGCCTGTATATTCATCAGGACGAACAAGACTGCCTGACAGTGCAACCTGAGGAACCATTGTCTCTCAGAACATTTACAGAAACACCTCCCACAAACCCTGGCTGAACAAGGAAGACACTGTTACTTGTGGGAGGGCCTGTGGAGGAAGCGGCCAGCCATTGATAAAGCTGCATGGCACTCAACTCTTCAAACGTGACAGGACTACATGCCTTAGGGGTCGTACCCGAACTAGGTGCACGAGGAGTTGTACTCATCATCTGGGGAGCAGGAGCACTGACGGCCTGTGGAGGAGATTTCACCATCTGAGAGGGAGTAGTGAGCTGTGGGGAAGTACCTGTGCTGGTGGGGACAGCACCATCGTGCGCTTGTCCAGGAATGAAGGCTGCGTTTGCCTCCTGCCTCCGAAACACTAAAGCCGGTTGTCCTGACTAAGGATTACGTGGCTTATCCTTGTTCTGCTGCTGTTTGGGATACTTGTTGTACCTCTTCCAGTCAGGTTTCTGTGTATTCTGCCTCTGGTCCTTCTGCAATTTGCCTGGACCATGACTATTATTCAGAGAATGGCCTTGATGCTGGGATTCGCTCTGAGATGGCTTCCTAGACTTGGCAGTATCTGTCCTATTCCATGGCTGTTGCCTACGAGTTTGGTACCCGTATGCAGTAAAGAAAGCATCAGCCTTTTCCACCATTTGGTTTGCATCCTTCACTTTGCACATCTTGAGCTGGGCCATTTGCTCAGCAGGCCACGACTTTTCCACCTGTGTTCACAGCACAAGGTCGATTATTCCCTCTTGCATGCTAGGAGTCTCGTCCTTCTCCATCCACTCGCCTAAGTATGCCGTGAGACGGTCAAGGAACTGTACAGCTGTCTCCTTTTCCTGAAGACGCGCCTTCACGAACTGATTCCTAGCGTCATCAGTGGTAAGACCGACCGTACGCTTTGGTAAGTGCGGTCTTCATCATCTCGTACGTGAGATTATCCGCGAATTCTGTGGAGAATGTCGAGGGCAGCGCCCTCAAACAGGCTTAGAAACTGAACCCACTTAGCTGCCTTATCCAGATTGTACAGCTTTGCCATGTCTTCGAAACGAGCTATAAATGGCTCAATTCGCTCGCCTTCCTTGTAAGAAGGAAGCTTGAGATGTGGAGTTGCTAGAACAGGTGCTGGGAGAGCACTAGTGGAGCTTGGGTTGGCTGCACCCGATGTGCCTGAAGCCAAGGAGTCTCCCTTCAGCTTCAGCACTTCAAGCTCGTGTATGTCATGTGCCTCGCGCTCGGCGCACTCTTGTTCACGTTCTCACTCTCGTTCCTCGCGCTCACGCTCTTCCTGACGTTCCTTGCACTCTTTCTGACGTTCCTCGTATTCACGCTGTTCTTTTTCGTGTTCGCGCTGTTCTCTTTTGTACTCGCGCGCTGTATTTTCCGCTCTTAACGGGCGGCATTCTCACGTTGTTGCTCGTAATTGCAGCGCGATAGGACATAATCTTTAATTTCCTGGGGGTTAGTAAGCCCCATATCCTTTGCTTCCTGTAGGTATGTACTGGTTTCCATAATGCTCAGATTGAGACTGAGTGAAGACTGAGACTGATATGCTGGCTGGTGTGCAGCAGTCTACCTAACTAAGAGTGAGTGAGTGATTTCGGTAATAATTTCAAGCTAGTAGTTTATATCCTGGAATGAGGTCGCCAGATGTCAGGGGGAAAATGAATTAAGTGCCTATGGACACTAGGAATAACTATCGAGTCGATTATCACGAGAGAATCGATTCGTTAAATCAAGTGGCGATTTCACTTTTATGCTGGCTTACTTCGCCAATTCTCTGGAGTCGAGAATTTATAAACTTTCTCAACAGTACACAGCAGAGACTAAACGCTCAAGAAGGCTGTATTACTGTACTGTTGGCCTCTGAGAAAGTTAGTTCATCCCTTAACATTAATAATAATAATAATAATAATAATAATAATAATAATAATAATAAACAGGATCTTGGCTGAGCCAAACTCCTAGCTGGCACAACGGATTTAAGAATTAATACCAAGAGCTGGCCTAAGTACCAGTCGTGATTAATATAAGGAGTTGTGCTGTGGGGAAATCAAACACGACTGTTACGTTTAACAAAGCTCAAGAAAACGAACTGTAAATTTATTAATTACAAGAAAATAAATTTACGTTACATGAATCAATTCAAAATCAAAGAAAGGGAAATGCACTCACTCAAGCACTCAGACAAATANGTTAAATGAACCTATTCAAAAACAAAAAAAGGGAAATGAACTCCATCAAGCACCCAAAAAAAAAACCAGAACAAGCAGGGAGCAAAAAAAAAAAAAAAAAAAAAACTGAAGAATCTTAAGCCTAGGAAAAACAAAAGAAATATTAATCAGTAAAAATGAGACCGCCGCTGCTCTAGTCAATCACCAAGTTGGTGGAAGATTCGGGAAAACGCCGATACTGCAGGATGTTCAAATCTATCCACATTGGGTATAGCAAACCCGCTCTTCGTGACTGCTAAAGGACGACTGACTCGATGCTTGATCTAAACAGAGGCATCGTGTGAAAAGGGCGTGGCCACCTAACGGCTAGGGAGGCAGAAACGACAATTCAGAAATTATCGCTCAGAGGAATGCACTGTCTGTACATAAAGACAATCACTCGCGAAAGAATAATGAAAGTTTTGAAAATTTGATGCAAACGTAAGTACACGAGTGGACGACGGTTAAGAGAATGGCGAATTCCCACTTACCCATGTCACACTCGTGTGACGAATCTTTCACACACACACACACACACACACACACACTCACGGACTTCAGAACTATTCGTCGCTCCCGCAAAATCAGTCGATGTCACGATTTACGATACACAATTTCATGATCTAGAAAATTCGTGACAATTCTACTCAGTGCATTCCAACTCCACTTCACTATTCTCACAAGCACTGGAGCTATACGAACTTTACTAACTGCAGTTACACTTAATGTTTGGCACTACTTTACTATTTTTACAATAACACTTCACTTTTCACAAGTACCGAAAATATACAAACTTCAATAACACTTCACTTTTCACAAGTACCGAAAATATACGAACTTCAATAACACTGCACTTTGCCAACAACACTTCTCTGTTTTCACAAGTACCGAAAATATACAAACTTCACTGACACTGCACTAAACTTTAACTGAACTGAAAACTGACTAAACTTCACTCAAACTGAACTGAAACCCGACTAAACTTGCATTGGTCCCTCCCCCATCCTTATATAAGCTTCCTATATTCTGGTGTTTTCTACATTGTACAAGAACTACAGTTGCCAACTTGGAGATATCAGACACATGAAAAGAGTTTTCTTACATTACATAACACCGTCAATTATTTAGCATACAAACGTAAATAAAATTACACAATTTAACAAACAACCACGTAAATAAAACATTATTGAGAAAAAGAGCACAAAAATTAATGCATAACTTACGAAATAACTACGCTGACAAACAGCAGGCAAACTGGCAACTCTGACTCGTACCGAAACCTACGGTAAATATCGGGAAACGTCGAGAAAAATCTCGGCTACCTAACTGGCAAATCTCGCTTCTTAATAATTGATTATCAGATGTGTGTACTGTCACAATTGTTCATTCAGTTTCTATGTATCTGGCTATAGTTTCTTCCCCATACTATTGCCACCTTGTCTGTCTTGGTTATTACAAGCAGATTTCCATTCTAGCTTAGTAATTATGTATGCTCCACTTATATTCACATTCTTGATTATTACATTTCCCTTCAAACAGTGTTAAGTGATTTCAGTTGTTTGGTACAGTACAGTTCTCTTTTCTATCCCAGTCTGCTAGATAAATCTTACCTCTTTTCCCAGAAATCATTCCACTTCTGTACATCCAGGTCTGTTTTATACGTTTTCAGACTGCTTCCAGTTCTGTTTTCCTAGCTTTCTCCCCAACTGTTTCACATTCTTGAAGTTGCTGTCCTTCACTTTATCTCATTATTTCATATTTGTCACATGCACTGCTTAACTGCTCCTGAATACTTTTGTATAACCCTTCCTCCCAAACCAATATTCCCTGCCTTTCCTACACCCATCTCCTCCATTGCAATGACTGTCTTTTCCATCTAAAACGATTTCTTGTACTACATATGCAGGTACAGGCCATTTCCTGGGGCCTGCCACTATTTACAGAAAGAAAATCTCTTGCGATAAAGATGTCTCAGGATTTGAAATAATCTGCATTATTTTATTAACAAATTTTGTATTAACCCGAGGAATCCAATCGACGTATGGGTACATTGCGATGTTTTGTCAAAGCTACACCCATCAACGTATGAGTACGTCACGCAATTGCAAAGGTCATAATTTGCACAATTTTCAAGTTTCATGGGTGATTTTTGGTAGGCATATGTGGGAGACCTTCCTCTACTTGCTGTCAAGCGGGGATACTGCCTGGCCCCACCTAACCCCCCTCCCCCCCCCACACTGGGCAATTCACCTGTTAGCAGTAAACTGACCAGTAAAGGTATGTTGCCCCACGGTCTTTCCAATGACGAAATCACGGTGAAATTGATTCCTGAGGTGGAGGACAAAGAAATAAAGAAGCTACAGCAAGAAACAAACAGAAGTGATGAGGTGGTAATGTCATAAAAGAAGGTGCCATATGTGGATGTGTTTGGTGACTGAACAATTCTTCTATTGCCTATATAAATGTATGAAAACCAATATAGTCTGTTACTACACATAAATTCGTACCAAATACATAGATAAATACGTAACTGAAAGTGGCTTGAATTAGTTAACCCTTCCAGAGTTCGTTTTCTTTAGCCAGGTACCCTGAAAAAGAAGGAAAATGTAAGGTTGCATGACACCTGTATCAACAGTTTTAAGCACAGGATCGCGATGTCTCTATGAATTTTCGATGTTTCTCACCAAAAGCGAAGGTTTGAGCCAATAAATTTTTTCATCAAAAATGCTCGTGATTTTGGGATATCGTAGGTTGGAAATCGGTCGGGACGTGACGGGTTAAGGCCAAAAGCCCTATGCTCAAAACTGTGTATGCAATATGCAAGTATTTCAGTCATCATCCTAACCAACCAATTCACTCTTACCTGGAAACTTTACCTAACTTTATTTAAACTAAATCAACTTATTTTGGTGCAAAAATGAATTACATATTTCAACAAAGATTTTAAGTGATTGCAGTTAGTACTAATGACAAATATGTATATATAGTGTTACGAAGGGGGATTTGCCAGTTAGGAAGTCGAGAAGCATCTCACTGATTCTAGAAATTCACCGCTGGCTGGTATCGGTACGAGTCAGAGTTGCCAGTTTGCCTGCTGTTAGCGAGCGTAGTTATTTCGTAAGTTATGCATTAAATTTTATGCTCTTTTTCTCCATAATGTTTTATTTATGTGATTGTTCGTTAAATTATGTAATTTGATTTAAGTTTGGTAAATGATTTAGTGTTATGTAATGTAGGAAGACTGGCATATTTTGGCTGTCTCTTACTGGCAACTGTTAACTGTCGCACCGTCGAGTTCGTGCTAGAAGTTTCCTGAATAATGCAATCTTACATAAGGAAGGGGATGAGACACTAGCAGTTTTAGGTTTAGTTGGGCCTCGGTCAGTTTGCATGAAGTTTAGTTGGGTGTAGTGCAGTGTCAGTGAAGTTTGTATATTTCGGTACTTGTGAAAGCAATGTTGTTAGGCAGTAAGTGTAACTGCAGTTCGTAAAGTTCGTATAGCTTCAGTGCTGTGTGAATAGTGAAGTGAAGTTGGAAAGCATTAAGTGGAATTATTTAGATAATAAAGACAGTCAACTTTAAGAAGCCAGTGTTTATCTTTGCCTCAGCTGATCTTGTGTACTGTACACATAAAGGCTGACCATAGGAAGAACGACTCACTGGGCAAAGTCCTTCCTATACTGCACTACTGCTGTTAGAGCCTGTGGCAGTGTGGGGACTGGGACGTAACACTGGTGACAGGAGTGTGGGATAATTTCAGGGCTCCAGTGAGTCTAATCTTCGACATGGAGGAAGGTGGTGTGCAGACAAGATCCCGAGCTGGGCAGGAGGAGGAGGTGACCCTGGCTGCAATGATGAAGTTATTACAAGCTTCACAGAAGGACCTCAAAAAACAATTACAGGCACGGAATGAAGGACGAAAAAACTCCAAGAACAATTACAGGCACAGAACGAAGAACAGAAGCGACGACATTAACAACTTATAGAGACACTGCGGGGGCAGCAGAGAGAAGTGAAACCGAGGATGCAAGGACAGCTAGATGCTCCTATGGGGGAGATGAAGGAAGAACAGCAACAGCTTATGGAGGAACTAAATGCCAAGCTAGAGCAGCAGAAATTTGAGGTGAGCAGTGGTGTGACTGAGTGCAAGCAGCATGTGGACGACCAGTTGAAGTAAATTGGTGAGGAAATGGTGACGGAGTGCAGCCAGCGTGTGGACGGCCTGCTGAAGATTGGTGAGGGAATGGTGATGGAGTGTGGACAGCATGTGGATGGCCAGCTGAAGATGATTGGTGAGAGGATTGAGGCTGTAGAGAAATATTGCACTGCTGAACCTCAGGTTAGTGTACAGGGACCATATGAAAGAAATGGACAGTGTATGGTGAAACTTGACGGATCCCAGGCATCTAAAGGTAGCATTACAGGGCTGAACAATTAGAAAGCAGAAGTTTTCCTGGCCTTAATTATGATGCCCCAGTTTTTAGACCCCAAACCAGTG
>JAGKTI010016825.1:0-13579 GCA_018397915.1 Birgus latro | reverse complement strand
GCCGAGTGTGGGGGAGAGGGGGGGTCAGGTGGGGCCAGGCAGTATCTCCACTTGACAGCAGATAGAGGAAGATCTCTCACATAAGCCTACCAAAAATCACCCATGAAACTTGAAAATTGTGCAAATTATGAACCTTGCAATTGCGCGACATATCTGTATGTCGATGGGTCTGGCTGTGACTAAACGTTGTGACGTACCCATATGTCGACGGGACATCTCAGGTTAAATCACCTATTTACATGTGATTCATAGATGAGCTGATACCATAAGGAAAAGGAAACACGAAATATCCCGAGTGTTTTCGTGTATTCACATCTTTGGGGGGGGGGGAAAGTGAATGAGGTGGAGCACAACTGTTATTTTTATACAGAAAGAAAGAGGGGAAAGTCCCAAGGGAGCTGACTGATTTGCTGATAAATACTAGTGTTTAAACTTACAGCCTTGTTTCTAGTTAAAAAATATTAAAATAAATAATGTTAAATTCAATAACCATAATTCTTTTTATATAAACTCGTTTGTGCATGATGATGCGATTCGCATTCCATGAGTGTTTCCTGGTGAATACACATTGATGCAAATTGCACGAGAAAGCAGAAAAAAATTCACCCAAAATTAAGTTTTTGGCCGATTTGCATCAAATTTTGGTGTGTTCTAGCAGGCCAGCCTCGCCTCCAAATTAAACACTTGGTAACACCGTGACTGCTCTGATGAGACAATGCTCAGCAGTAAACCTCAGTACATCACAACCAGCCGAGCTGAGGGGTAGCAATGTGTCAGTCGTCCCTTTAACCCACCGAGTCCCATCGACGTACGATGCACGTCGCTACTTTTTTCCGTGGACAGACCCAACGACGTGCACCGTACGTCACGCAATTGCAAGGCCCATTGTGTGCACATTTTTCAACATTCGCGGGTGATTTTTGATAGGCATATGTGGGAGACCTTCCTCTACCTGCTGTCAAGCGGGGATACTGCCTAGCCCCTCCCAACCCTCCTCCCCCCTTCACTGGGCAATTTATCTGTTAGCAGTAACCTAGCCAGTAAAGGTATGTTGCCCCACGGTCTCTCTAATGACGAAATTCACTGTGAAAGTGATTCCTGAGGTGGAGGACAAGAAACAAAGAAGCTAGAGGTAGAAACAAACAAAAGTGATGAGGTGGTAATGTCGTAAAGGAAAGTGCCATATACTGGGGTTTTGGGTAAGTGAACAATGCTTATAAATGCCTATATTATTGTGTGAAAACCATGATAGACTTTTACTACACATAAATTCGTACCAAATAAATGAAATGAATACGTAATTTAAAGTGGCTTGAATTAGTCAACCCTTCCATAGTTCGTTTTCTCAACCAGCGACCCTGAAAAAGAAGGAAAACGTAAGGTTGAGTGACACCTGTATCAACATTTTTTTTACCTCAGGATCGCGATTTCACTATGAATTTTCGATGTTTCTTACCAAAAGCGTATGTTTCAGCCAAAAAACAAAAAGTCAAAAATTGGTCGGGATCTAGGGATAGGCTGGGAAAAAAAACGGTCGGGACTCGGTGGGTTAAATCCTCCATTTTCCCCCTCCCACCTGAGGCAGAAGTCATTATTGAAATATTGTGATTGCACAGTTTTTTTTTTTTTATTATTATACTGTGAAGTGACTGTGTCTATGGCACATTATCAGCCATTAGGCTTTGAGGCAGGAGTCGGGTTTGCTATAACGGGATTTGCCACTATGCTTCACTCGGCCCGTGAATTATGTGAGTATTTTACCTTTATAGTGAAGCCAATACTTATGTGTGAAACATATAGTGCCTGGATTGGTGAAATAACTGACCTACCATAGCAGGCATTACATACGCCATAGAGATACACCATAGTCGCTTAGGGAACAGACGGTCATGTATGCCATAGAGTTGGGAAGGGAATAATAGAGGAGGCTGGGATGGAATAACTGTGGTAGTGTTTTATACTGCGTATATAAAATATACATGTATAAAATATACATATATAAAATATATGTATAAATACGTATAAAATAGTGCAGTGAGTGTTCATCAAGAAATATTGCATGCAATGACTGACTTAGCACAAACCTAGCGCAAGGATCAGAGACAACAAATACACCATACAACCACAAACTTCAATGAAAAGGTATTGTACCAGTCTCAGACAGTGCTATATTGTAATGCCATTTTTTCTTGCATATAATATAAGTAGTATAAGAGTAATTTAAGTTAGTATAAGTATAGTTTAAGTATATAATGTATGTAATTTACATCAGGTTATGTACATGATAAGTGTGTATTCTGGACCGTGTTAAGATGTTGTAAAGTGTGAAGTGGACTTTGTAAGTCTTATTTTGGGCTTGATTTTACTAGTAGAAGCAACTGGTCAAGGAGACGAGCAGGAACATCTGGTTTCGATAGAGTGATACAGAAAGTTAATTTGGAACTTATATTGGTGAAGAGTCATATTTACACCTAGAATTCAGATTTTTGTACTTGGGCTTGTGTTTTCTGTATTGTTCTACTAAATAACGTTGTCTAAGAACTTAAGTAAAGTCTGATTATTGATTATTGTCCTAGATAACCACGAAAATTAATTTATTTGACATAGACCTCAGTTGTTGCACCATGTTGTGTGGCGCCGCAGGCGAGACAGAGAGAAATTGTATCAAACCGTGATTTCAGGCATCGTATGTTAAATTGTTAGACCTATGTTATTGCCACAAAATTTAAATCATAAGTCATATTTTTATAAGTAGAGTAATGCGTACGCTTTTATTGCAAATTCTGGTGCGATGATATAACCTGGAGACTGTAACGTAACTGTTTGAAGTCAGAACCAGACAGAGTAGTCGGAGCGGGTGTTAGGGGAAGCGGGCTCCCGCGTGCCCACGAACCGGCACTCCCCAGTAAGACCCCATTGGGTGTGGACGTTTGTTCCAGGTATGTCCGAGTATTCATAGCATTTCTTCCTTATACATCATCATAATTAGTTGTCGTTATGACTATATTTAACGTAAGATATCTGATCATATTATCAAAACCCTATGACTCCCCAGTAAGACCCCATTGGGTGTGGACGTTTGTTCCAGATAAGCTGTGTCGGCACGTGCTGTAGGATCATGGAGTCAGTGTCGGCTAGCGTGCCGAGAGTCATTCAGCATCTAGTGCCCAAAAGCCCTTACACATTTCCATTAGTCCCTTTCTAATCTCAGTATAGTCAAAGTCGGTTGGTCCACTTAGTAAGCTAATTAATTATAAAACAAATGTAATATGTTGGTTAAAGGTGTGTGAGAGGCGGATTGGTGTGTTGCCCGCCAGGTGGTGCGCTGTGAGCACTGAGTTGTATTCTATCATAATCTTGGTTTATGTATATTTTTTTTGGATATGTTATGTGCTGTGACCCAGTTATTATAGGGATGATTTCTTTAGAATGGGAGTAAACGGTGTAAGACGTGTCACTGGGTATCACTATGAGTCCGTGTGAGGCCGTGGTTTAAGGGAGTTACCCCTATTGAAGAAGTTTTCTATGATGCCATTGGGATGAGAGTATTTTCATGTATCGCGTTAGATGGGTCAGATGATTTATAAACTGTGTGGAATAGAACTTGCATTCTTTCTTTCAATTATTCTGGCGTAATAGAGACTATTGATTTATTAAGGTCTAGTAATTAAATCTTGCTTGAAACTCTTTCATTTTTTTGTAAGTTAAGGATAATAATATAGATAAGTAAATTGTAATAGAATGTGTTTGGTTATAATCCTATGGGGTAGTATAAGTATAGACTGAGTGGCCCGCAAGGCATGTTACATCTAAAGAACCACGCTCTCCTATAGAATTCTCACGTTACCCTGTTAGTGCCCGAGGCCCCTTGTCCCCCTTCCATCGTACGGGACTAAATCATTAACACTTTTTTTTCCCAGCAACTGCTGGGTGGTGGCAGCGATACCAAATTATTTTAATTATTAACGAGGCCTTCTTAATATACTGGCAGTAACGGAATACCCTGAATATTGTTGAATATCGGTGTAAATTAGATGAATTTTACACTGGCGGCAAACGCGGTGGGTTTTTCTCAAATTTCAAGAGTGTTAAATTTTCCGCACTACAATATTGCGTATGGTTTAGTGTGCAATAGGGGACAGCGTAATAATCAAATATTATTTTTTCCTTCGGGATAGGTGTTTTCTTACGTGAAATTGTATTTTCGACTCACCACGTCATTGGCTATCCCTTTCCATGAAATTCAGTCTCCCAAATTAACATGTATATATTTACTATCCAGCCACATCACTCACAATAAGGCCTCCATCACATGTTTTTTTCATCTTGAACACAGGCAGTGCCTCCCAGTGCTGGACTCACACCCTGATGAATCCATCTCTTGCTTGTGTCCCACTACAGCTGTTGCTGCCTCAGTCACCAGCTTGATAGCCTTCTCTGTTGACTGCATGTAGATCAAGAAGAAGGGGGCTTTGTAAGCTTTTCCATGAAACTTTGCACTTCCTACTTGGACATTCTGCATGTGAAGACGGGTTCTAGAACTTCCTCTTTTCTCCTTGTAATGAGCTGAGTGAGTGAGGTAGCAGAAAGGTTCAGTTTAGGCGTGATTCTAGCCCTCACAGTGGGGTCACCATATTCATTGTTCACCTTAATCCTCATGATCCGTTCCACAGTGAACCGTCTGTCGTCATCATCTTGACTAGCCAGAAGAGAGAGGAGAATGCTCTCTGAGTATGCATGCCATGCACCACTCCGAACATCCTTGAGCTGGCTTCTGCGAAGTCTCAGTTGAGTCAGGATGTGGTACGGAGCATCCACTAGACCAGTGGTTCTTAACCTTTTTACTACCACGCCCCCTCTAGAAGTTGGTCCTTCCCTCCACGCCCCTCCTCACATCTTCAACAAAATTGATAAAATTCCCCCCCAGATTGTAAGGAAAACCTGAAAAAAAATGGATGTTTATAGTCCTTTCATTGAGCATGACTTCTGTGCAAACAATATACCCAGCATATTTAATTAGGTTACTTTCTTACTAATTTAATGAGATACTTGACACTGCTTCTTAGCTACCAGATTTTGAATGCATGGTCGAATGCCAGAGGGTGCACAACGTAAGTCCTCTTCAACGTTCAGCCTGTTTCTGTACTTGGTCTTGACAGCAACGAGCATGGAAAATGCAGCTTCACAAAGATACGTGGATCCAAACATTGTCAGAATTCTAAGAGCTTGATGTTAGATCAGAGGGTAAACAGGAAGGTACTTGACCCAGAATGCCTCAAGATCCAGTTCTTTGAAGTCTTCCTCAACTGAGGAGTTGAACTTTAACTCAAGAAACTTCTCTTGCACTTCATCCAAAACATCAGCTACTTCACATTGAAATGGGTTCCTGATGAATTTCCAGGCTCAGTGCTTCTCATCTATATCCAGGAAGTATCTGATGAATTCTGCTTTCCAGTCACTCAGATGAGTGAATATTATTATTACTGTTTTTTAAACCCAGAATCAAGGTAACTGCGAATGAGAGCAGAATCCAAGTTACTAAAACTGGCTGTATTTCCATCCTGAATTCGACATTTCCAGAGGTCGAGAGTGGCCATGGAGGCTCGAATGGTGTCGTGGCACATGATGATGGTGCTTTTCCTTTGTGGTTTTAGGTTGATTGCATTCAGTGCTTCGAAGATGTCCACTAGGTAAGCTAGAAGTAGCAGAAAGCCTTCAGACTGGAATTTGTTGTGGAGATCTGCCTTCTGCTGTGAATCTAGAAGTATTGCTACTTCTCGCAGTTCAAAAAGTCGTCCAAGCATGTTTTGTATTTTTCTCATAATCATCTTTATATTAGCCACGCTCTTGTTAAGAGAATTACAGATGTAATTAGAGAAATTCCTACTTTTTCCCCTGGGCTCACGCACCCCCTGGAATTTACTCACGCTCCCCCAGGGGGGTGCGCCAGGTTAAAAACCTCTGCACTAGACTGTGCTTCACTTTGGTTTGAAAGAACAAAGGAAACTACACCTGGAGACAAAAACTGACCAATGTCCTCAGTATCATGAGATCCTGACCGCACAGACCATGCTGCCTCGTCCACATGAAGACCAATCACCGTGCTGTAGTCAGCCACCGGGAATGAGACAAAGGACCACACTGCATGTGCGCTACCTGGGGCGTCAGTTTGCCTTCTCTTACAGGTGTTGCGAGCAGGTAGTATGTCCTGGCATCTGTCGACATGTTAGAGACCACGTCTTCTGACAGAGAGATCAGCTGCTCTTCAGGAAGAGGTTGGAAGTTCCAGTCGACCTCCATTTGGTGAACCTGAGACAAGAGTTTGCATACTGGCCCAGTGAAGCCGTCCTTTGATGTTGTAGGACCGTCAAGTTGCTTGATCAGATGACGCAACGGTAATTTGTTGGTGTGGAGCATGCACACGACCCAATGACATTTGTGGCCCAACATTTTCTCCAAATATGTGTTGGCTCCCCTTTTTCAACCAGTGTTTCCATTGTAACTGTCCCCTCCTATCACAATACATGATTCAGTAGCATCACTGCTTTGCGGAAGTTTGAAAAGACCTTCTACGACCATCTTGGCTGGCTTATCTGGATACAATGCTGGTTCTGGATAAAAGTGGCCGATATATCGACCACTTGGCTCACAGGTCACATAAGTGTGCTCCTCTGAGATAGTTCTGTGGTGGAGCTTCCCAATGGGATTTGGTACCATGACTTTGGTTTTATCCTTTCTATCATCAAAGTAGATAGCCTGGATCTCACCTTTAACCTGCGCTTTCTTCACACCTTTCCGAGCATCATTCATAGTTACCTGCCTCGCTCTGTGAACTTTACTGGGGTCGCATGCCAAGTAAATTTTATCTTGGGACAGCACACCAGCAGCTATAAGATCTTTGAGAAAGCCGGAAGCTATGGCAGTAGTAGCTGTGGTGACTAGAGCTGTGTTGGGAACGGGCATCATGTCTCTCTCTGTGTCAGGTACGTGCTGTCCTACGTATCTGTACACTAAAGGTGTCA
Source organism: Birgus latro (assembly GCA_018397915.1). NCBI lineage: Eukaryota > Metazoa > Arthropoda > Malacostraca > Decapoda > Coenobitidae > Birgus > Birgus latro. The sequence continues at coordinate 6,557 of JAGKTI010016825.1, read as the reverse complement.
GCTTGCCCAGTCTGTCCTCCAAAAGCGTTTCACAAGCTCTGCTGTGACTCCTTGTTTGTCTTCAGACTCAGTAGTATACCTCTCTTCTGCTTCATCTACCATAGCTTCAGTACCATTGCCTTCTTCGCCTAACATCAGATCCCTGAGTTTTGCATCTCTTTCTTGCTGTTCCAATGCTCTGTTATTATCTTCCTCTTGCTTCTTCAGTCGTTTCTGCAAAGCTGCAGCTTCTGATATCTTTCTCTAGATTGCTTTGATCCGTCAATTACTCTCTTTCTGATCATTTGGCCCCATCTGCATAGCTGACTTCTCTCCAACTTTCTTCCTTTGGGTGTACAGCCAAGGTAGCTCCATAGTAGGAATCTTACTTTCCAGCTTACAGGTGGGGAGATGTGAGCTTTCACATTACAATTGCTCGGTTCTCGACAACCAGATTCTTGGTCTTCAGACAGGTAAATGGTGTGACGACAGAGTTATATCCATCAAACTGTCTAGTTCGCAAAGCTCCTGTTCTTTGACAGTCTAGTGGACCTATTCCAGGCAACGTCATTCACCTTCTTGGAAAGTTTTTCAACTTTCTTCACGAGGCTGTTTTCCTTGATAATCACTGGGGGCTTGAAGTGAGTGTTGGATTTTTGCCACTGAGTCAGGATGAGGGGTGCCAGCACCCTTGCAATCTTCCCACTCGTCAAATCACTCTTGGCCATATCTTTCTTAATTACAGCTTTATTTTGCAGCAAAATTCCTCGTCTGATCACATCCCTATTCGTAGGTACTTTTGACATCAAAAACTGCTTTCCGGTTCCGACTACATCTGCTTATTTACTGGTTATGCTTTGCCTGCTTATTGGCTTGGATGTTCCAGGTGTTGTTATATCTGGAGACAATATCACAGGAATGTGCACCACAATGACAGAGTGTTTATACAAGACACGATTTTGATACGAAAATGAAGTGTCAAGTAGTGAGTGCACACGCATTCACCCATTGCACAATATTTGCAATGTAACATGTATTTTGGGAGGGTAGATGAACTTTAATCGAAGAGTATCTCAGACAAATTTTGTTACAAATTGAATTTTACATACGAATCATCCCATCCTGATCAAGGAAATACGATTTTGTGAAATTTCCTTTGTTGACACTGTACCCTAGTGTGCAATATACGCATAAAATAGTTCAGTGAGTGTTCACTGAGAAATATTGCATCCATTGACTGACTTAGCGCAAACCTTGCGCAAGGATCAGACAACGAATATGCCACACAACCACATATATATACGTATGTTGTGCTGCAAGTGTTTGTAGAGAAATGTATTGTGTGCATTGCATGAGTTAGGCAAATTTAGTACAAGGAGGAGAGAACAAATACACCACACACACACACACACACACACACTACATGACTCCTCGTCTTCAAACCGCTCAAGTCCTGCTAGCAGCTCAACACCTCTGGAGGAAGTGAGTTATCCGTATTTTGTTGATTTGTATATTGACCTATTTCTATATTTTTACAAAAATAAGTACAGTATTGTTTTTTACATATACACATGTGGAAGAAAGTTCAGCTACAGTTTCAGTACCTAGCAAAAAGACTAGTGGTCACGTCGAGTTTCTGAGAGCACTATAAAAAAGCTTGTATTTTACGTGTATACTTTGAATAAAAATAAATAAATAAATAAATAAAACCTAACGAGCAAAAATATGTAGGTGTGGCTGAGGCAGGGGAAGAGAGTTTTTATCTCGCTTGTGGGCAAGGAGTATTCTACCATTGTTGTCCATTTACTCAAAAAGTATTGAACATATCGATTTCCTGAAAGAACCATGCTAAAGTGCATAAAATTCCACCTATGTACATGAAATAATGTAATACCTTTGATGAAAAATCGTTGTTACATAGGCGGGAATATAACAATTACTGTGGTGCATGATGAAAGTCCAGCACGGGCATGGCTGCCCAGTAGTTTGTTGTGATTTACTCGAGAACTGTGAGGCGCATGAAAAATCTGTGGATACCCTGAGAAAGCCCATGAAATTCTACACAAGATTATGAAATAAAAACATAACCTCTGCGAGAAAACTTTTGCGCTAGAGCTCCCTGAACAAAAAATCAATTACATGTAGGAAATGACTTTGTTTTTAGTTACTTTCTCGAAACTAAAAATCAAATAAAAAAGCCGCAAACTTTTTTAGAAAGCTGATGAAATTCTCTTTCCAAACATATAATAAAAAATTTTTGTATGATAGAAAACATTCGAGCTATGATGTTGGAATGTGAAAGTGATGTTCCAGAATGTTTATTCACACCAGCCTAATGTACTTTTATTCGTACTGTATTTTTCTGTATTTTCTTTTCCCATATCTGCTAGAATAAACATCGGCGAATAAAATGATGTAGGTTTTATGGCAATATATACTGTATTTGTCTGGGTGGTGAAAATAAGGCGAGAATACGTCTTCATAGGCGCGCGGCGGCGGGGGGCTGGCAGAAAAGGAGGTGGAATAAAATCGTGCGCCAGAAACTTACCATGCGCGACAGAGTAAATTTATGGACAACAATGAATTATACACCGTATGGTAAACCCAACTGAGTAGTGTCATAGCATTAAGTTCTTAACCCGAGGCGTCCCGTCAATGTATGGGTACGTTGCGACGTTTTGTCACAGCTACACCCATCGATGTACCGGTACATCGCGCAATTACAAGGATCATAATTTGCACAAATTTCAAATTTTGTGCTTGATTTTGGGTATGTAAGCGCAGACGACCTTCCCCTATCTGCCACCAGGAAGGGACACTCGGCGACCCCTCGTGACCCGCGCACAGCCTCACCTCGTCCACTCACCTCCCAGCAGTGACCCAGGTCAGACATGGCGCGCCAAGGCCTCTCAGCTGACCAGATTCAAGCCGCCCTTGACACCTTCACAGGCGACAGTGATTCGCCCCTCGATGACGAGGTGGCAGATAAAGATTATGTCCATCCTGAGGAGGAGGAAAGCAGTGGCAGATATGAGGAGGTCCCTTCACCATGAAAGCGGCACTACGTAACATACCGCGCCACTAGAGAGGGCCTCCCATCACCTAAACAGTGTGGTAAGACCTCTATTGAGCCACTACGTGATATAGAGGGTGAAAGCGAGGATGAGGACGAGGAGGGAGCCGTGGGACGTGCTGCCACGTGGTACGGCCGCGAGATTATAACCCATCGCGGCCCCAAGAGGACAGCGCATTGACTACTCAGGTATGGGCCTAGTGTGTTGTTTGGGGAGGGCGGAAGTGGTGTGGAGGGAGTACAAAGTGAAAGCGAAAGTCTTGTGGTGGAAAGGGAGAGTGGCGGGAGTGAGCCACTGCCCTCATGTGGTGCTGTGAGGGAGCAGAGTGGACCAGGTGCGGCGGTAAGTGAGCGGGGTGAATTACACGGTGTGGTGATGGAGCGGGGAGGTGAGGATAAGCCACTCCCCAGCACATCTTATGCACCCCAATATTCCCAGACCTACTCCCCACACACCCCTGATGTTCGCCGAGGTCGTTAGGGTAAGGATAAGGGTAAAGGGCGAGGGAAGAGGAGTGCGAGTGGGGATGCCCTTCGCTCTCCTCCTCCCTAACCTCCCCCACCATCATCTCCTACCCAACCCGATGAAGGCGATGATGGGGGCGATGTGATGTGGAATTGGGAAGATGGGAGTGATTTTTATTCCATAATTCACCCCTTCACTGAGCAGGGATGAGCAGGCTGCACAGCTCCTGGAATACACCGTGGCTCAAGGAGGCTGGATTTTTTCCACCTGTTTTTTGGTGAGGGTTTTGTCCAGCAAATTGTCGAACAAACCAACAGGTTTGCAAGCAGCCAGCAACGTGAAAGACTGGGCACAAGGAGCAAATATTCGATCATTTATGATTACCCTGTTTCCCTGTCAGAGATGTTCATATTTATTTGTCTGGTTCTTATGATGGGTATTTTACATAAAAACAGAAATCCATCATACTGGACTATGGACCCTCTAATGCAGATACCAATATTTGGCAAGATCATGAGCCGTAATCGGTTTCAGCAAATCCTAAGCCGCCTCCAGTTTTACGATGCTGATGATCCTGCCAATGCCAATGATACTGATAAGATAAGGCGAATTAGGCTGGTTTTTGATCATCTAAGGCAAACATTCCGTTCCTCATTTTATCCCTAAAGAGACCTTGTCATAGACGGGAGTCTTGTGTTGTGGAGAGGCAATATTTCTTTTTGCAAGTATATACCCAGCAAAAGGCACCGTTTTGGCTTCAAGATCTTTGCTATGTGTGACTGTAGGACTGGTTATGTGCAAGACATAGTCTTGTACACCAGTCCACAGACAGACATAATAGAAGATTGCAGTATTGGACTCTCGGAAGCAGTGGTGAAAACGATGATTGAAGAGTACCTTCATCGTTGTCGCCTCCTCTACCTCGATAACTGGTACACTAGCCCTCTTCTCGCTCGTTATCTACACCTGCATGACACGGGACTCTGTAGTACGGTCAAGGTGAACAGGCAACACATGTTCAAGGTAGGGCGGAAGCTAGACAGAAATGAGGTGGTCTTCGTCAAGGCTAATAACATCCTGGCAACAGTATGGAACCACAACAGGGAAGTCTGCCTCCTATCCACTGTTCACCGACCTTTGATGCACCACACAGAGTCTGTTGATTACCGTAGCGAGAGCAGGCACCGCATCTGGAAACCTGAGTGTGTTCTGGACTACGACGTCAATATGCGGCTCATGGATCAATCAGACTCGATGATATCGAGTGCAGAGTGTGCAAGGACCACAATGAAGTGGTATAAAAAGCACTTTTTTCACCAGCTGGACATAACTGCCCTCAATTGTGACCACCTGCATGCCCTGACAACAGGTGTGCAGGAAACCTTTGAAGATTTTGTGCGGAAGCTTTGCAGGGAAATTATAGCAAAGTATGGCGAGGAAAGGATTCACCATTTCCCGCACTGCCCCTACCACCCAAACTCCACTCAGAATTTCCGACCGCCGCTTTCCCACTCCGATCCCTCCTCGACCGAACAGACCTAGGCCCCAACGCAGATGTCGAGTGTGGAAACTCACGACTGAGACCCAACACTCAGAGAAAAGACACCTGCTATGAGTGCATAGAGTGTGACGTGAGTCTCTGCATTCACCCTTGTTTCAAGGAATACCACACAATGATGCAGTTCTGAGATGGTGTGATAGCGATAAGACGCTTAGGAAAGTATGCAATATACAGACGCTCAGTATAATTATAAGGTCTGTGAATATGTAAATATATGTATAAAGTGGAAACTGGTATAATGTAAGTTGAACATGATTATTTTAGTGCATAAATTTATTCTAAGTGGAAACATTCCAAGCGAGTGTGTAAAGGTGCGATATACAGACGCCCTGTGATATTATAAGGCCAATGAATATGTGAATATTAGTACAAATTGGAAACGGGTATAATATTAGTTGATAAATATCAATTTAGTGCATAAATATATTCTAAGTCGAAACATTCCTAGCGAGTGTAAAATGGTGCGATATTCTGTTGCTCAATGTAGTTATAAGGCGTATATATATGTAATTATCAGTGTCACGAATTTTCTACATCGTAAAATCATGTTAAGTAAATTGTGACATCGAGTGATTTTGCGGGAGGAACGAATTATTATGAAATGTACGCGTGCTTGTATTCGCATCAAGTTGTCAAAACTTTCGTCATTCTTCCACGAGTGATTGTTTTTGTGTGCGGGTGGTGCATTCCTCTGAGCGATAATTTTTGAATTGTCGGTCCAGCTCTGGGCCGTTACACCACACGCGCCCCTTCCCACGCTCGTCTCGTCGTGCTGTGTATTCAAATCAGAGCTCAGTCTGTCTGTAGACATGGTGCGTCGCGGTACGCCTTGAAAGGCTTGAGTGATTTCTCAGCGATTTCAGATCTCAGCTTGTGTTGGCGTGTATCGTCGTAGCTCCCACCCCCTTGGTGATCGTCGCAGCAGCTCAGTCTCATCTATACTGATTAGTATTTTCTTGTTTTCCTAGGCTTAAGCTTTTGAGATGTTTAGCTGTTTGTCTGCGTGAGTGAGCGCATTTCCCTTCCTTTGATTTGAATTGGAGTCATGTAACGTAAATTTATCTGCTTGTATTTAATAAATTTATAGTTCGTTTTTTTGAGCTTTGTTAAATGTAACAGTCGTGTTTAATTTTCCCACTTGTTTAATACAGTTTTGCTACTCCACGTTAGCACAACTCTTTGTATTAAATCATGACTGGTACTTAGGCCAGCTTTTGGCATTAATCCTTAAATCCGTTGTGCTAGTTAGGAGTTTGGCTCAGCCAAGATCCTGTTTAACTTTATTATTATTATTTTTGAATGTTAAGGGGAGAAATTAACTTTCTCAGAGGCCAACGGTACAATATTACAGCCTACTTGAGCGTCTAGTCTCTGCTGTGTACCGTTGAGAAAGTCTATAAATTCTCGACTCTAGAGAATTGGCGAAGTAAGCCAGCATAAAGTGAAATCGCTACTTGATTTCACGAGTCTATTCTCTC
>JAGKTI010016824.1:0-19078 GCA_018397915.1 Birgus latro | reverse complement strand
AGAAAACAATATTGGGTTATTCTGCCAATTATTTCAATGCAAATGTACTCTCAATACTTAAGAGTTCAATTGAACTAACTTAAAGTTATCGGATATCACTCTCCGTCTACCATTTTCACCAAATAAGTTGTTCTCATTGCAAGTGTATCATTCTATAGCATCTACATAATCTAGGTCTGGCTTCATGTAAGGCTGTCACACTGGGTTTAACCTTAGTCTACATTCCAGCTCATTCACCTTATATTTACCAAGAGTATCTACATTGGGGATTGGTGATAGCTAATACCCTCTTCAGGCACAAAATGATCCATAGGTATACACGGCGAGTGATGAGAAGGATGGATGGTGAACTGAATGAACGGAAGGCAATGATTATGTGTGTGTGGATGGAAGGATGAGGTGTGTAATGGATGCAAGAGTATATAGAGGTTGGGGGAATGGACTTTCTGACCACCACTTGGTGGCGGTCAGCATCAAAGTCCAAACAAAATGGAGGAAGAGAAGAAGGGAAGGACAGGAGAAAGTAGTTCTTACAAGGAGGGTAGAAAAGTTGCAAGAGGATGGAATAAAAGCAGAATATAAAAGGGAAGTGGAGGAGCGATTGGGTAAATATAGATTGGAGCAGATGGGGGATGTGGAAGGTGTGTACAAGATATTCACAGAAGAAATCTGTGCAGCATGTGCGGTTGTGTTTGGGGTGAAGATAAGATGAAAGAGGGTTCAGAGAACAGCATGGTGGACTGAAGAGGTGAGAGAAGCTGTGGCACAAGAGAAGAAAGCATATAATGAGTGGATGAGGAACTGGGGCGTTGAAGAAGTTGAAAGACGGAAGAGAGAGTTATATGTAGAGAGGAGAAGAGAGGTGGAGAGATTACTAAGAGAGAGTAAGAAGAGAGTGGATAAGGAATTTGGAAGGAATTTGAGTGTAAAGTGGAGGGAATGTAAGAAAATGTTCTGGAAAGAGGTAAAGGGATTTAGACAGGATGCCAAAGAAGTTAGTTGGGGTGTGAAAGATAAAAATGGTAGATTATTAGTGGAGAAGGGAGAAAAAGTGCATAGAATGAGAGAACACTTTAAGGAATTGTTGAACATAGAGAATGAAAGTAATGCAAGTATAAGTGGCTGGGGAATGACTGGGAGAAGAAGGGTTGTGAGAAGAGAGGAAGAAATCATTAGGATGGAAGTGGTGGAAGCAATGAAGAAAGTTAAAATGGGGAAAGACCCAGGAATTGATGGAGTGTGTGGTGAAATGCTGAAGCATGGGGGAGAGATAGTAATAGAATGGGTGAGGAAGGTGTGCAGATTGGCTTGGGAGGAAGGTAGAGTTCCGGAGGATTGGAAGTCAGGTATAATTATACCCCTGTACAAAGGAAAAGAGGAAAAAGAAGTGTGTGGTAATCAAAGGGGCATTTGCCTTCTTAGTGTAATAGGAAAAGTATATGGTAGGATACGTATTGACAGAGTTAGGGAAATAACAGAGGAATTAGTCGGAGAAGAACAGGGAGGTTTTAGGAAGGGAAGAGGTTGTGTAGACCAGATATTCATTCTTAGATCTTTAGTGGAAAAGTTTCTAGAGAAGGGAAAGAAGTTGTATGCAGCCTTCATGGATTTGGAGAAAACATATGACAGGGTGGATAGACAATGATTGTGGAAAGTATTAAGAATATTAGGAGTAGATGGGAAGTTGTTGAAGGCCGTGAAGAGTATGTATGAGGGTGCTATAGATGGTAAGTTGTTGAACGCCGTTAAGAGTATATATGAGGATGCTAAGGCTGCAGTGCGTGTGGATGGCGAACTGAGTGAATTTTTCCATCTGAAGGTTGGATTGAAATTGTCATGTCTCTGTGGTTGTTCAATCTGTATATGGATGGGCTTATAAAAGAGATGTTGGAGTGGCCCTAGTGAGAGAGGGCAGTGTTTGGAAACTCCCTGTACTGTTGTTTGCAGATGATACTGTGTTGTTAATTAAGACGAAGGGGAGCTGCAAGGCTTGGTAAATGAGTTTGGGAGAGTGTGTAAGAAACGGAATCTAAAGGTTAATGTCGGGAAGAGTAAAGTGATGGTCTTCGAGAGAAGTGAAGTCAGTGAATGCAGTGAATGTACAGTGAGACTGGATGGGGAGGATATGGAGAATGTGAGTGCATTTAAGTACTTGGATAGTGTGATAAGTAAGGATGGTAGTTTGGAGGGTGAAGTGCTTGAAAGGGTGCAGCAGGGAAGAAAGGTTGCTGGTTCCTTGAAAGCACTGATAAGAAATAGGGAAGTGAGCATGGAAGTGAAAACGCTGCTACATGACAGTATTGTGATACCAACTCTAACATATGGAAGTGAAGCTTGGATCTTGTTGGAGGGACAGAAGTCAAGAGTGAGAGCAGTGGAAATGAGTTATTTGAGAGGAGCATGTGGAGTCACATGGAGAGACAGACAAATGAGGAAGTGAAGGAGCATTGTGGTGTGGATGTGGACGTGATGGGAAGCGTTAGGAGAAACACGTTAAGGTGGTTTGGCCATGTGGAGAGGATGGAGAGTGAGAGACTGACGAGGAGTGTATGTGAGTGAGGTGGAGGAGGGAGAGGGAGGGGGAGGCCGAGGATGAGATGGAGGGATGGAGTGGAGAGATATATGAGAGAGGGGGTGTGAGCTGGGAGTGGGGCAGTGAAATGGCGGGGGACAGAGCGACATGGGGGGCGATTTGTTTGTGGCTACCCCATACGGGATTAAGGTGTCTGGCAATAGATAGATAGATAGATCTACATTTGAAAACATTATCATCCTGGTAGAATACTGCAGTTATTATGGTTGTTCAGGGGCGTTCCTAGAGTATTTGGCACCCGGGGCAGACCTATCCACTAGAAATGAATAATATACTGTTATGTCCTCGTCCCACACTGCAACGGGCTCCAACAGCAGTAGTTCAGTATAGGATGGACCATGCCCAATAAGTTGTTCTTCCTAGGGTCGGCCATTCTGTGTGCAACGACGAGACCAGCTCAGGCGTGGTAAATAAACACTAGCTTCTGAAATTCGTGGTCTATATTTTCCAAATGATTACACTTCCTGCTTGCTTGCTACACTTCACTGTTTTCACAAGTGCCAAAGCTATACAATCTTCACTAACTGAACTGACACTCAAACTGAACTGAAACTCCTTTAGTCACTTCCCTATCCTCATATAAGCTTCCTATATACTAGAATGATCTATTGCATTCTCGGAAAACCAAGTTACCGACTCGAAGATATCCAAAATATCGAGGGTTTTCTTACACTACATACCACTCTAAATTATTTAGCATACAAACTGAGATAAAATTACATAATTTAACAATCACATAAATAAAACACTATAAAAAGAGCATAGAATTTAATGCATAACTTTACAAAATACCTCCACTCACAAATGTGACACGTCACTGAAAAAAACAGAAGTACTGAGAACCTTCCAGTACTACCTAACTGGCAAATCCCACTTCTCAACACTACCCCCAACCTAGTCTTTTGTCATCCCGACAAAACTACACAATGTATACAAACATAATCCTTAATCCAAAATAAACATTTAACTATACACAAAATACTCCTTCAAGTTATCAGGTCTTCTCCTATGCCGCTTCTGACAACGTTTCTGCTCCTTCACACAATCCACTCCTCCTGGAATGTCTTGGTCCTCTCTCTGGTGCACTTCTTCTCTTGGGAAACTGTCACTATCCTCTTGTACAACAGCTCCTTGGTCCTCCTCAACATCCTCGGCTGTGGGAGAGCATGATTCCTCAGAGACGTCCCAGCTACACTGTCCTGGCCCATGGTACTGCCACAGATGATATATGTGAACCACCTTTGGGCGAGACTTCCTGCCTCCCCAAATCCAGTATGTTGCGTCTGATAGGCGGTCCAACACAGTGTAAGGCCCGTCCCATGGGTTCTGCAGCTTTGGTGACTGTCCCTACTTCCACTGAAGATTGTATAACCAAACTTTGTCACCATCCTTGAAGGTCACCTCATCTGCCTTGTCATCACACTTGCACTTCATCACTTTGCCTGAAAACTTTAGAGTTTCTCACACTTGATAATGTACCTCAGCCAGCCTTTCCTGAAGATGCTTTGCATAGCTGGAGGTGTCTGTTGGCAGCTCTTCACCAGGTGATCTTCCTATTAACAGGTCAACGGGTAAACGTAACTCGTGGCCAAACATCAGTTTTGTAGGGGTGTAGACAGTAGACACATGGGATGCAGATCAATGTGCCATCAGCCATGCAGGTAATTTCTGGTCTCATTCCTTTTGTCCCTCTGTTCAGTACTTGGCCAGTTCTTGTCCCAGGGTCCAGTTGAATTTCTCCACCATCTCATTTGACTGTGGACTTAGTGGGGTAATCCTGGTCTTCTTCATCCCCAGTAACTTGCAGCACTCACGGAACACAGCAGACTCGAAGTTTCTACCCTGGTTTGAATGTAGTTCCTGTTTCATCCCAGAACAACAGAAATACTGGTCAACCAACACCTGAGCAACAGTCGCAGCCTCTTGATCGGAGATGGCATAAGCTTCTGGCCACTTTGTGAAGTAGTCCATGGCGATATATACCGGTTTCCCCATTCAGTGCATGGCAGAGGTCCAGCAATGTCCACTATGACTCTTTTCATTGTTGCACCCACTTGGTACACCTAGAGAGGGGCGCTACCACGTTTCTTGGGTCCCTTCTTAGCACAGTATACTGTAATGGGGTCTATAAAAAAGCTTGCATTGCTTAGAGGCAAAGCAGGGATCCTCTCTTTGGTTCAGTGGTAATGTGCGTGCCTGTGAAGTGTGAGGGCCTGAGATCAAATCCTGGTCAAGACCAGTGATTAATTTGTCAAGTTTCACATCGGTCATTGCATTAGTTGGCAGCGGTGTGGGATGTGAGGTGAGGCTTGGAGAGCAATGATGTTGTTGGTTAGCTGACAGCATCCTAGTCCTTACATCCCAGGGATGAGCTGTTTGTTGTGGTCCGCAGCACCCCCACTAGTGGCCTCCAATGCTATGCTGCCACATGTGTTCGAAACTGACGAAATTAATCACCAAAGGGAGAAAAGAGTGAGGTACTGGGGTCTATAGAAAGCCCGCGCTGCTTAGAGGCAAAGCGGGGATCCTCTCTTTGCCTCAGTGGTAACGTGCGTGCAAGCGCAAGGGCCTGAGGTCGAATCTCGGCCAGAACAGTATGATTATTTTGTGAAGTTTCATTTCAGTCATTACAGTACATCACAGGCCCAACACCGTTCTTCAACATCCTGACGCATGCCAGTCCAGTAGAACCTCTGTAGCAGCCGACTTAGAGTTTTCTTCGCTTCCAGGTGCCCACTAGTGATCTGGTTATGAGACCCATCCAAGATCCCAGACCTCATTTTCTTCAGAACCACCAGTTGCCAATACTTGCTGAGGCCATGGGGTGTCTCCCACTGACGCTCCAGTGGTCTGTTATTCAAATGAAGAATGTCTCACTGACTCCAGTAGCTCTTAGTCGCAGGGCTGAAGCAGGAAACCTCTTCCCAAAATGGTCGTACTGTACTCTGCTGCTACCACTCCAGCACTATTTGTAAATCTGCATCCACTTCAGGTCTTCACCTGACACTGGCCCTGACATAACAATACGGCAGCATTTCGTGCTAAGATCCCCATTACTGCTACTACACTGCTTGTCGTCTCTTCTCCCATTTTCTCGCACACTATCAGTCGCAACTCTCTTGTGTGGTGGGACTACATGGGAAATGCTGGCTGGTGGTTGCCTCTTGACACCAACCTCTACTAATTTACCCTCATCCTTCATGTCTCCTGCCACCTTCTTCTTGCCGTCCTTCTCATTTGGAGAATCATAGCTAAGTGTCTCATCTCAACACATGTCCAACACCCGTTTGTTGCAATTGTGGGTTTCCTTGCACTGTTCCCCTCTTGCTCCTTCTTCCAATTGTAACAGTCCATCTTCTTGTGTCCTGACTTCTCACAGAACCAGCAACCTCCTCTGATTTTCTCCTGTTCTCTCTTCCACTTGTAGCAGTCAACTTTCCTATGACCTGGCTCTTCACAGTACCAGCAACTTCCTTCAAATTTTTCCGCTTCATGTACAATGCACTATGACCTGTCTGAAAAGCAGATGTACTGGACCTGATGCAGAACTCAAAATATTGAGCCCTGGCTAGTGCTTCTTGCATGCATCTTGGTTGTGCCAGCTTCACTTGCACTTTCAACTTTACACTATCAAGAGTATCGATGAACTGGTCCCCCAGAAGAATAACCAACAGGTTAGGCGCTGCTCCAGGGTAGGCCTATGCCTTGTATACCATACTCTCCAGGTCATTAGCAAGCTGCTGTAGGGATTCGCCTTGAACCCGCACACGGCTCCAGAATCTTGCTCAGTAAACCTCAGTCTGGTACATGGTCCCGTATCTGCGCTCCAGTACTTCAACTAAGGGCTGATAACTGTTCCTGTCCTCCACTGACATCTGACCAAGAATTTCCATTGTTGCACCCTTATGGCTAGTAGCAAACTGAACTACCCTCTGCCTGTCATCCCAACCATTCTGATCTGCAAGTAATTCAAACTGCACACAGTAATCTTCCTAGGATACTCTACCATCAAATTCCTGAGGTTTCTTTTTATTTGGACCCCTATTATAGCCATGCATTTCATTGGTTTGGGGCCTAAAAACTGGTGCATCATAATTAAGTCCAGGACTGAAAACTCCTACTTTCTGATTATTCAACCCTGTAATGCTACCTTTAGATGCTTCGGATCCGTCAAGATTCACCGGACACTGTTCATTCTTTTCATACACTCCCTGTACATTAACCTGAGGTTCAGCAGTGCAATATTTCTTTTCAGCCTCAATTCTCTCACTAATTACCTTCACTTGGTCAACTATATGCTTCAGCTGGTCATCTACATGCTGTCTGCACTCAGTCACTATTCTGTTCATTCTTTTCATACACTCCCTGTACATTAACCTGAGGTTCAGCAGTGCAATATTTCTCTTCAGCCTCAATCCTCTCACTAATTATCTTCACTTGGTCGACTATATGCTTCAACTGGTCATCTACATGCTTTCTGCACTCAATCACTATTCTCTTACTAATCTTCAGCTGGTCGTCTACATGCTGCCTGCACCCCGTCACATTATTGCTTACCTCATACTTCTGCTGCCGTAGCTTAGCATATACTTCCTCCTTCAACTGCTCATGTTCTTCCTTCATTTCCCCCATGAAGGCATCTAGCTGTCCTTGCATCCTCAGTTGTAACTCCCTCTGTTGCTCCTGTACTTTTCTTTGATTTCGTTCTTGAGCTTTTTCTGTTCTTCACTTAGTGCCTCCAGCTGTCCACTTTGTGCTTGTAATTGTTCTTTGAATTCTTTCTGTCCTTCATTTTGTACCTGTAATGTTCTTTGAGTTCTTTCTATCCTTCACTCTGTGCTTGTAATAGCTTCATGACTGCAGCCAAGGACACCTCTTCCTCCTCCTGCCCAGCTCGAGTCCTTGTCTGCACACCCCCTTGCTCCATGCCAAAGATTAGACTCACTGCAGCACTTTTCTAAAGATCCACACTCCTGACATCACTGTTACGTCCCCATCCCACACAGCCACTGGCTCCAGCAGTAGTAGTTCAGTATAGGAAGGATGTTGCTCAGCGAGTTGTCCTTCCTTGGGTCAGCCTCTCGATGTGCAACAGAGAGACCAGCTCAAGCGTGGTAAATAAACACTGGCTTCTCAAGTCTGCAGTCTATATGTTCCAAATAATTACACTTCATGCTTGCCAACTACACTTCACTGTTTTCACAGTTACTGGAGCTATACAATCTTCACCAACTGCACTGGCATTGAATTGGCACAAACTGAACTGAAACTCTTCTAGTCCCTTCCCCATTTATATATATCTTCCAGTATACTAGAATGATCTACTACATTCTCGGAGAAGCAAGTTACCAACTGGAAGACATCCAAGATATCCAGTTTTCTTACACTACGTGACACTCTAAAATATTTAGCAAACAAACTGATATAAAATTACATAATTCAAGAAACAATCACATAAAGAAAACATTATAGGGAAAGGCAGCATAAAATTTAATGCATAATTTTACAAAATACCTCCTATCACAAACAGCAGGCTAAGTAGCAACTCTGACCACTAAGCTCTGTCATATACGGGGGCTTTCTCATGGGTAATGCCGCATAGTTTGTGTGCCCGCCGCCAGGGGCCTAGGGCGGCACTACTTCCGACACCCACACCTCTTGAAATCAGCCAATGAATTTGGAAAATATAGTGCCATGGTCCACTGCACAGCTAAAATATTGTTATTGTTATGCTGCGTTTGAAAGGCACAACTTCTCGTCCCTTAGACACGGAGCCTAGAGCGGGGTCTTCTTTTCTAGACCGGGTTGGGTATAATAAGGCAACTAGAGGGAACAGGGCATAAAAACTCAGGGCAACAAACTTTACACATATATTACCTTATTTCATACACCGAGTCAAATACAGATAATGGCACACTTGACTGGGAAATAATAAGTACACAAATAGGACAGGGCCGGAGGACTCTGGGACAGGTAGACGTAGCCGGGGCTTGCTGTAGGGTGAGGCCCGGCGGTAGTGGAGAGCCCAGGGTGGTGGCCTGCGTCAGAAGGCAGATGGTTGTCAGGGCGTCCAGAGGAGCCTTCATCAGGAGGCCAGACTGCTGGTGTTCGTCTGGGCCTCGTCAGGAGGCCGGACCATAAGTGGGTCATCCAGGAGTGGTCTGATGGCAACATGATGTGGGTGCCTTTCCTGAAGGGCCCGGGGGGGGGTCGGGCCTAGGGGCTGGGCCCGAACATGGAGAGTATGTGCACCTGTTGGTGCCCACTCTGATGGGCAGAAGGTCGTCGGGTGGGGCTTGGAAGGTCACACCCCGGGGTCCAGGGGACGACTCGGCTGGTCCAGGGACTGCGGTCTCTCCTCTTCTGAGCCTCCATCAGGGGTGGACTGCGGCAGCTCGGGGGTGAAGACTCCATCAGGGGTTGGGGCTGCCGAGGGGCGAGCTGGAGAGCTAGGACTCAAGGTACCAGGGGGCCTTGCCAGGTCTCCTTCAGCTGTTGTTCCAGTGGGAGTTGTTCTTGATATGGTCAGCCTTTAGGTGTACAGTACACAAGATCAGCAGAGGCGTTGTAAATAAACACTGGTTTCCTAAGTGCACTGTCTTTATTTTCCAAATAATTACACTGAATGCATTCCAACTTCACTTCACTATTCTCACAAGCACTGAAGCTATACAGGCTTTACAAACTGCAGTTAAACTTAATGCTTGATAACCTTTCACTATTTTCACAAGTACCGATGATATACAAACTTCAATAACACTTCATTGTTTGCCAACAACACTTCACTGTTTTCACAAGTTCCGAAAATATACAAACTTCAGTGACACTTCACTGACACTGCACTCAAACTCAACTGAAATCCTACTGACCCTGCTCTAGTCACTTCCCCATCCTTATGTAGCCTTACATTACACAAGAAAATTCCAGCACACACTCGACGAGGCAACAGTTGAAACAGTTACAACGCACCCTCCGCCGAGTACTCCGACCCTGGTGAAGTAGGGCCGGACGAAGAAGACACCTAACATCAAGCTGGATTTTTAGGACTGCCCCCGCACCTCACCATGGTGGCGGGGACCACCTCTCAAACACATCGCCCCCCAGTCTACGATAAGATGAGACTAAATGGCGTAAAAGCAAAGCTACTGGTTGACACGGGAGCGGCCAGATCCTGCCTCTGGCACCATTTTCACTCCCATCATGCCTCACCTTTTTCCCCGCATCTCCCCATCTCGGCTCACCTCGTAGATGCGGGAGATAGCCACCTGCCTATCCGTGGGGAAACTCGGGCCTTACAAGCCAACATTCACCAGAAAGTATTAGCCAAACATCAATTTTGACTCAGCCTGCCATGTTTATGATGGCTACCTACGGCTGGACCTCCTGCAGAAACTACACACCAACTGTAATAACTGAAATGAAACTGAATAAATTAATCACTATCCTGGCCGAGATTAAATCTCAGGCCCTCGCGCTTTAAACGCGCGCACGTTACCACTGAGCCAAAGAGATCCCCACTTTGCCTCTGGGCAACGCGGGCTTTTATACACCCCATTACATCACTCTTTTCTCCCCTTAGTGATTAATTTGGTAAGTTTCGCACACCCACATGGTAGCGTAGCGCACTGGAGGCCACCACCGGAATGTAAGACTCAACAACATCATATGACCCTCAAGGCCCTTGCCTTACATCCCACCCCGCTGCCAACCAATGTAATACCTGAAATGAGACTGAATAAATTAATCACTATCCTGGCCGAGATTCGATCTCAGACCCTCGCACTTTAAATGCGCGCATGTTACCACTGAGCCAAAGAGAGGATCCCCACTTTGCCTCTGGGCAACACGGGCTTTTACACTCCCCATTACACAACATCGACTGCCACAATCACCGTTTCCACTTCCAGAAGTCTCCAGATCGCCCCCGAGCCACACTGCACATGCACTCCCACATCCTCTCC
Organism: Birgus latro; assembly: GCA_018397915.1. Taxonomy (NCBI): domain Eukaryota; kingdom Metazoa; phylum Arthropoda; class Malacostraca; order Decapoda; family Coenobitidae; genus Birgus; species Birgus latro. Next base: position 8,524 of record JAGKTI010016824.1, on the reverse strand, counting down.
CCCATCTCACTCTCCTCCCACTACGTCTTCTACCTTACCCTCTTCTGTTTCTAACCTTCCTGCTCCTCCGCATACCATTTTCCCCGCTACCATCGCCTCCTCTCTTACTTTCCCTCCTCAGCACGAGGCCTGGGTCCACCTTAACAGGCCCGCTGGAATCTCTATCTTATTTTCCCCTAACCTCCCTTCTGGAACCATCTCCTACTGTCTTCTGTCTCCCACCCAGCATGCCGCACCATCACTCGCCTCCCCCGTCAACGTGACTAACTCATGTGTGTGCTACATCACACCTACACACTCCTTATCCTCACTAATTCACTCCTCATTCCACACTCACGTCCCTCACCATAACCCCCATCAACTCCACATTCTCCCCACAGACCTCCCACACATCCCCGGCGACCTCACCTCCCAGATCGCAACCGCCAACCCCCACCACACCACCACCACCAAACACAAAGACACCACCACCCAGCCCAGAAACCCCCCACCCACACCCAACCACCTCACCAGGTGGCCCAATCTCCTTGCCATCTACACCTGTCCTCATCGCCACCACCACGAGATCCGGCTGTCTCTCGCGCCCATCGGCAAGGTATGCACCAACACCCTCACCTCAACCTCCACCAGTCCCAACATCATCCAGAGAAACCACCTCCAGCTCCCCAACACCAAACACCTCCTCCATAAACCTCACAATGAAGTAAGCGGGAAATAAAATTCCAGTGACCACACCAACCAGGACAATTAAGGTGTGCCGATCTGGTACTTTTCCACCCGTGTGGCCTCATAAAACCCAGGTCGCTTCACCCATCTCAGGATTCAGCCAAGAGCCACTGGCCAGTCACCACACACTTCACCACCAGAATTTAAGATCAAACACGTGATCTGGACCCCAGCCCAAGGAAACAAACAATGCCTATGAGGGACACCACAACTTCTGTGTCTCTTGCAAAGACCACACATACCGCCACCCTCGAGATAGTGTACCAACCCCACCATAAGCCCAATATACCCATGCAACACTGGACCTCACTCCTCCAACACCTCACGCCAGCCTACCAGACATCTACCTCTAGCGTTTACCACCTCCAGTCACAAGGATGTGACTTCTCCAGCCATGACGGTGGTGAAATACGAGATGGTTATGGGGGAGTACCAAGGGAAGACTACATAGAGGCGCGGGGAGAGAACAAACCATCAGGGCAAGACGGGCATATGTCCCCAACCACCATGCGCCTCTCTTCCCCTCAGCGGAATCAACGAAAAGTACGCCACCCTGCCGCATTACCCTCTACCTGGACCAGCTCTCACCAGGATCAGGGTGGGACTTGTGTACCAACAGTCCCAGATAGGACCGCGACGACACCCACTGTGCTTGTTGGGGAAAGGACGCCCACCGTGCTCCTTTTACCTACCACCCCCTGTAGGACCACGATGATCCCCACCGTGCTCGTCGGGGAAAGGACGTCCACTGTCCTCCTTTCACCTACAGTCCCAGGCAGGACCGCGACGACGCCCTCCGTGCTCATCAGGGAGGGAACGCCCACCGTGCTTCCCTCACCTGCAGCCCCTGGCGGGAGCAGGACTACAGCGATACACACCGTGCTTGCTGGGGAAAGGACATCCACTGCGCTCCTCTCACCTGTAGTCCCAGGGCATAGCAGCACCATGGCGGCGCCCACCATGCCTGTCAGGGTGGGGGATGCCTACTGTGTTTCCCTCGTCTGCAGCTTCCACAGGGAGCAGGACTGCGGCGATGCCCACTGTGTTTGCCAGGGAGAGGATGCCCACTGTACTCCTCTCACCTGCAGTCCCAGGGCATAGCAGAACTGCAGCGATGCCCACGATGCCTGTAGGGGAGGAAACGCCCACCATGCTTCTCTCGTCTGCTACCCCTGCAACACTCACCGAGGGCAACGCCCCTTGCTCGCCTCACTCCTCCAGAGCGAGCTGGACGCCCCTCTCTCTCTCCACACCCCAAGGGGCGGAGCCAGCTTCCTAGTGGAGTCACTGCTGGAAAGGGTCTGGAGCGGCCCTATGTGAGTCTGGGGGTACGCTCACTGCAGCCAGCACCCCTACATCACCAGTTGCTGCTGGACTCCCGGAGGAGAAGCCACAGCCAGCCCCTGTCGGCCTCTTGGCAAAAGCAAGGCCGCAGCCCCCATTCACCAAGAGACAACCCCAGGACTCCCGGCTGAAACCTCCCCAGACCGGCTGGCGAGCCGTCCTCCACCAAGAGTGGGCGCAATGCAGCGCACCTACTCAACCTGTTCGCCGACGCACCTACAGAGGCTCCTCCAGAGAAAGGCCTCCTTCTACGCTGCCCCGCAGCCCTCACCTGACGGTCCAGCGTACGGCAGTGGTCCCGCGTCAGTCTTCAGAGAGTTCACACCTGACTTGACCCCTCCCACATCTGGGCGACACCTGCAGTTACCATGTCATCATTAGTCACAATTCTAGTCCCTGTATCTCCCATTATACTGTATGTGTAATCTATCACACTGTATTGTACCCAGCTACTGTACGTTTTTATGGTAATAGACGTGTAAGATTGGTTAGCCTGTATTTTTCAGCCCTGTTCCTCTGGTTGCATGCTCTGGACCCAGTCTTGGAAAGAAACCAAATCAGGACCTCGTAGTCGCACTCGGGGAGCAAGAAGTTGAGCTCTGAGTACGTGGTATAAGCAAACAAAATAAATAAAACTTTCTCTACGGAGCAAGTAGGAACAAGCACATTAGTAAGCTCCTAATTAGAAATTAGATATTGATATTTAAATCCATTTATTCCAAAAATATATTTATTATTTTTCTGTTTGTCTTAGTATCTGCATTCCAAATAGTGCAAGGTGTCTGCAGTATAGACGAATTCATTTGAAATCTAAAACGCTTTCTGCGAAATCTTGAATGTATTCAGCCTCAATTCCGTACGATGGCATTAGCATGAATAACCCCGACACAGTGAAATCACTTTCATCCGACACCTTTGTTTTTATGCTATGGCGTAAAAAAAAGTCAGCTTTGTTTTCATGCAACATGAAATAAGCTAAGTTAAACACGAAATCAAATGTTCATTCTAAAAGCGCGTGCCATAGATAAATTCTGGGATAAAGTTGCACGGGAGTGAAAACATGGCGTCAAGCTGGCTTCCCAACTTTATATGCTATAATACTTTGATTATTAAAATGATTAGTTTTTTCGCTATTTCTAAAGACAGAGTATTATGCAAATTGAAATGTCTAAAACTGATCACCAAAACTACGAAAAATTCATTGTGCCTCATGTTCAAGATTTGAATATGTAGGATTAAATTCTATGTCAATGGTCAGGATTTCAGTCCTTTATACAAGTCTCTTCCTGGAGGCTGAATTGTGCAGTTACCATCAAAAATTTCCGAAAGGTAAGCCAATTATCGGTATTATAACCATGTCACTCATATGCATTAGCTCAGAAGGGATTTTTAAAAATATCTGTAGTTGGTGCGAATGACAGGAATGTGTATGAGAAGACAGAATACATGTGAGAGGAAAGGTTAAAGTTCGATTTCCCAGCTGAGGGTGAGCAGTGCAATGTAAGTCTTCACATAAGGTGTCGTTGCAACATCCAGTAATAAATGCACGCTTCAACAACCGTGTGAAGGTATTCATATTGTTACTGGAGAATGGTGACTGTTGAGAGTACAGGTGTGGCAGGGGCCGTTTGGCAGGGCTATCATTAACAACAAGGAAAGTGTTTGTGTAAAGTTTTAAGACCACCAAAAAAATATCAGGAAGAAACTAATCTAGAAAGAAGTGATAATTAGAGGCATATTGTCACTTTTTTAGAACTTGGATATGCTTGGTAGGATGCATTATTTCATTTTTAAATGTAACAAAAGTTTTGAATGTATAGTGGTATATACAGTAATGAAAAGAAATTATAACAAAATGATAGTAGTCTGTGCTTATAATGGTAGATTGACCATTTTGAATATTATTTTGACCATTGACACTCACTGAACATACTTGTACAGTGCTTCGTGAGGGTGGACACAGTTCAGGTAAGTTCCTCACAGATGTTGAAACATTACAGACAGGAAATGGTTACATGATAACACAAAAGTTGGAGGAGAGGGCAGGAAGCAGCTCTGTGTACTCACTAATATTGTGTATTGACTTGCACTGTAAGAGGATCCAGGTTGAGCTGAACCTTAGTATTGAATAAAATACAGTTTCAGATTGATGGTAAGTCATCTATCTATCTATCTATTGCCAGATGCAATAATCTATCTATTTATCTATTGCCAGATGCCATAATCTTGTAAGGGGTAGCCAATTGACTTTGAGTTATTTGTTTTATGGGGAGGGGCACTAACCCTCTACCAACCCACTTGTTGATACGTAGGGAGCATGCATGGTTTGGTTATATGGTTACCACGGAGCGTTGTAAATGGTTTCTTGGCTTACAGGAAACCATTTGGCTTGTCAGTCAATGTAAAGCCACCTGTAAAGGAAAGAAAAGCAATAAGAAGTGACAGGAAAGATGGAGAAATAGGAAGAGAGGAGGGCAGGCAAAGAAAAAGAATGATAAAGGCTAAGGAAGAACTAGGCAGCACTACATCAAGTGAGTAGATGATGGTCGCCACCACTTACCACTATCGCTGTGAATATTTATACTGTTACAGCACTGCAAAAAGGCACTAATAATAGAACAGTCATTGGATCGGGTTTTATAGCCATGTCTGTGTGTAGATTTCATATGTGAGGTGTAGCTTAGTTTATAGGAGCAGAGTAATCAGTATTTTTTCTTCCTTTTAGGTCACAAATGCCCAGTGGTTTTTATAATGCGTTCTGTGGCATTTTCTCATCAGGATAGGGTGGAGGGGGGGGTTTCTTTGTGACAATTCCGTCGCAAATGCATAAAGATGTTAGTAATTCTTTACCTAACTGGTGCAGCATTTCTAGCTACATTCGTACAATCACATGATCTGAAGAGAATTAATTTTGGTGCATATTGATTGCAGATACATAAATATTGAATTTTGACAGCAGGGTAAAATTGGAGAAAACAAAATACTGATTTGGGGGTTTGGGAAGCCACCAGTTTGCCCATGACAGCCTGTAACCGACTGGATGTGTTGATTACCGATGATCTCACCGATGGGACACATCAGTGCATCAAACATTCAAATAATAGGAAACTAACAATACAGAGTAACTTAACCCATCCTAACCTAACTTTCCTAATGGGGGATTTGCCCTACAAACCCCCCTTAATTTTATTCACCTAGGATTTCCACCTAACCTAACCTTAGAGAGCCCCAAAATACTTATCAGGCTAAATCCCAGTGTAACTCCTAACTTACTAAACCAAATCTAATCTGTCATAACCTAACCTATTCTGACTGAACCTATCCTAATCTAGCTAAACCTAAGGTGCATTTTTGCAAGGCCCTGGCTTGAGCCTGCCTTAAGCCAAACGTCTGTTCCTGTTTTTGTGGTGCACAGGCTAAAGCTGCACTTTAGCGAGACTCAAGCCAAGTCGAGCCACCCCTGGAGCTGGCTTGAGGCCAGAAGTATGACATCAGATGTAAACAAAGATGGCATCTTGTGTTGTAAGAGCCATTCTCACTTTTCCTTTTGAATATGCCATGAGTATGGGGCTTGCACTGAATGATGGTGATAAGTAACTGAGGATGCAAATTAAAGAACATTTGTAACTAGTTAAGTATAAATGATGCAAACTGTACGTGGTGCAGTGGCCCTACCTCTCTTGTTTATTGTATGTACACTGATATGTTATGGATTTTTACAATTATAATTAATGCTTATGAGGTTTCATTTATGATCAATCAAGGTCTAGCTCGGGGAATTCATTTCTCCATTTTCTGCTTTCTGCTGTGGTGGTTTAAGTCATCAGCTGATTGGGTGTTTGTTTACATTGGTCAGTCGGAGGCTAAAGAGTGTTTTTGCGGGACCATTTTGGCTTAAGCCAAAGAATGAAGCCAGGCTTGATCCTCCGGTCTCACAAAAGTGCGTCTTTAATCTAATCTTGTAAACGTAGCCCATCCTGCCCAAACATAATCAACTGAACTTATCCAAACCTAACATATCAGTAGAGAATTTGAAATTACAGTAAACTCTCAATTATCTGTTGTAATTCAGCCAAGCCCTATGCTGGTTAAAGTGAAATGCTGCATATTGCATATCTGGCGCAACAGGCATTGAGCCAGATATTGCGATTCTGTCCATCTCAACCCTCTATCCTAAAAACTTTACCATGAGTAAAAGATGAAAACGAAGCATATAAACACAATAATGACTCAGTACTGTACATAATACTGTATAGTGTTGTATGTACTGACCAAGTGTTGGCATCAGTGGGGAGAAACAGCACTGCGGGGTTTGCATTCATAAACAGTACAACAGCGCAGTGCAGGGGTAGTTGAACAATCACAGTAAAGCACTGGGACATGAACATTGACAGGCCATTAGCTTTGCAATACAATACAGTACAGTAACTTGAACATAGGACATCACATAGTTAGTCAAAACGCCAGGGTTTGGCAACCGCATGGTCAGGAGAGCACACAGGCATTCTTGACTCTATGACACCCGCGGGTGAGAGTGAGAGCACAGCGGTATTCTTGATGCGCCGGATAAGCCATACCCACAACAGATTCCGATTGGCTGGCATGTAGCAGACGTTTTCATTGGCTCCTGATTTTTGGGAATTCCCCTGGTGCCATTAGGCTACTGCTTGTGAGCCAGTTGAGACCCCTCAGTGCCAGATATTGCATTGGATTGCCAAAGTGCCATTTTAGTACCAGATGTTGCATAAAAACTGCCAGATATTTCTTTAATAGAGCCAAGACAGCTGCGCCAGATATTGCGTTTGGCCGGATATTGTGACAACGGATAATTGAGAGTTTACTGTACACAAGAAGTAAGATGTGCATTTGGAGTTGTCAGCAAGTTTTACTCTTGATGATAACTTCATTAGAGTGATGGTATGTGTGATACTGTATAAACAAGTGTTGATGTAGTGCTGCGTACAATTTCCTTCACCTTTACCATTCTTTTTCTGTTTAAGGTGGCAGGTCAGATGAAGGGGAAAGGCAGGGATATTGTGGATGAACGGTGTGTGAGGAATGCTGGAGGAGGGGGGAGGGTGAGCAGTGAGGATCTTAAGGATGCCTGGAGAGAGCATTTTAGCTGGTTGCTGAGTGGGGAGTTTGACTGGAACAGGGAAGGATTGGAGTCAGCGGATCATTTTGGGCCCTTGGCCTTTGGTTGATGCTGCTGCTGTGAGTGGGGCAGTGGGCGGGATGTTGGCGGGTAGGGCAGCGAGTGTGTCTGGGTTGGCTGCTGAAGTGCTGAGAGCCTTAGGAGGTATACAAGTGGGGTTGGTTGCTGATTTTCATTTTTGAAGGCTCCAACATGCTTGCATCCGTTGGCTTTGGTCACCTAATGGCAGCTCTCCATGCTGCTCGATCTTTGGCAGCCTCCCTGTTCAGTCCCTTAACCCTGAGGTCACACTTAATGACCTTGTTCCACGTCTTTCTCGGTCTGCCCCTTGCAGCCTCACCCTGAATATTAACGCTTCTCACTTTCTGCACCCAATTATCATCCCCCATCCTCTCCACATGCCCAAACCAACTCAGTCTACCTCTCCTCATCACAGCACCAATATGCTCCAGTCCCATCCTACCTCCGATTTCCTCCATTGTAAACCCAGCCCCCCCAGGCCTTGCACACAGGGACGCACTGCACATCCACCTAATGATTGTCATTTCTGTACGTTTGAGCCTGCAAATATCATCTTCCTTTACTGCCCAGGTCTCACTTCCATACAGTATTACACTCCTAAAACAACCTGCATACAAAGACCCCTTAGCACGTACGGAGAGTCCTCTCAATGTCAGGAGAGGCAGCAGCTTGCTAAACTTCTTCCAACCACTTCTCACCGTAACCACAGAGCTAGCTCAAGCCCCATGTCCAGCACATAACATGTCTTCCAAGTAACAAAACTCTTCTACACACTCGAGAGACTTAACAGCAAGTTCACGCCGGACAGTCTTCACCTGCTTTCCCTGACACGCCGCACGTATAAAATCAGCATTATCTCACAGTCTACCTTTAATAGCACTACATCTCTTGTGCACCCATTTATCACAGACACTGCACAGGATGGAATTACTTCCCACACCCTTGCTGTAAATTGCACTTGGCCACTCTCCCTCTTCTTTGACTGTACTGCCACCAACCCTAGATGTCATCACTTTTGTTTTATCAGCATTTACTCTTAAGCCCTTGTGCCCCATACCATTTCTCCACATCCTATGTCTTTCCTCTGCCTCCCTTTCATTCTCTGCAGTCAACACCAAATCATCATCATACAACATCGCCCATGGAAGTCCATTTCTGAAGTCACATAAGAGGGCCTCAAGTACCATGATAAACAACAAGGGACTCAAAACTGACCCCTGATGCACACCAACATTCACGGAAAACTCATCATTCAAATCTCCATTCACTCTTACCTGG
>JAGKTI010016823.1:8423-19078 GCA_018397915.1 Birgus latro | reverse complement strand
TTTTGCACAAAAGTGAGGAAAACCGTGTCTGTATATACACGGACTCAGCAATTTAGGGTACTATGAGATAGTCTGTATATATACAGACTCGGCAATTTTGACACTATTGGTTTGTCTGTATATATATGGACACAGCACAGAACAGGTTAAAGTTATTATTGAAAGAGTTGAGAGTTGAATATTCTGTTGTCATTAGGGTTGTTTAATAATTTAAATGCTTGGTTGTGAAGAAAGTTTGATTTAGCAACATTTATTGTTGCTTTTGCATGGTTTCTAACAATTATAAATTGACTGAGCAATTCAGATGTTTTTTATTTTAAGTAAGAGTTACATGGTAATGACTTTTGGGTCGTTGCTCTGGCACAAGTGCTGTCATACCATTTTGGGGAGTCCGATCTTTTAGTGAACTGTTGACTTGTATGAACAATTCCATACCAGTTTGTATTAAGTCATTAATGTGGGACTGGGTAGAATTGATGTCATGGAATATCAGCAAGATAATTTCTAAATCCATCCCTGACTGCCATCAGAGTGCCATCTTTTTTTTTTATTTTTTTTTTTCTGTGTCCGACTCTGGGCATAGGCTTTACAGCCTGCTATCAAGGCCCAGCCGTCCTCCTAACCTCTACATGTCACCACTTCGGCGCTAACACCCACCGTCCATATTGAATACATGCTAGGGCTGTCTCATACAGGACTGGTGTATTGGTATTAGTGGGGTTATTTTTACGACATGTCGGCGGTTCTTCTGGTAGATCAGTAAAGCCTGATTTAATGAAATTCAAATCCTTAAACTGTTCCCTGCCTCAGCGAGGATTCGAACCTGGGACTGCAGAATGTGTAGGTTTGGGGGAACTGACTAATATGGCTTTGATGAGATTGTGGTCAGAGGATCCAAGTTGTAACAGTACTTCTATCCTGTATTCATCAAGATTAGTTGTCAGGAATAGGTCCAAGAGATTGGTGTTATTGTCAGGATTATCTGGTATTTTGGTTGGTTGTTTTACCAGTTGTGTGAGATTAAACAATTCTGCAAATTATGAATGTTAAAATCACCCAAAACTGTATTTTCAGTGCCAAGGGCGAGGTAAAGGTTAGCCAACTCCATGGGTGTGGAGTCAGTTATCCTGGTTCAGAAGAAGCACAGATGTATTTGGTAATATTTAGACAATTTCACTGATCCACCTGGTGAACAAGCCTACATCTTTTCTATCCTTAATGACCTAGAGCAGCTTGTACAGCACTCTACCCATATCCCTGACTGCCTTGGAAAGAGTTTCAACACACTTGACCTCTTCATAACAACTAATCCTTCTGCTTCCACTGTTATCTTTTTTCTCTGTTGGGCTCCTCGGATCATAACCTTATTACCTTAACCTGTCCTATCGCTCCGGTATGGTCTATGGATCCTCCAAAGAAATGCCGTCTGTGGAGCTGCAGATTGGGAGGCCCTCAGGCAGTACTTCTTTGATTTTCCTTGGAATGATTATTGCTTCCATGGCTGGGAGCCATCTGAATGTGCCTTGCACATTACGGAGGTTATTCTCTTGGGCATGGAAGCATACATTCCTTTCTCATATCCTCTGACTAATGCAAGAAAGCCTTGGTTTAATCATGCTTGTTCTAATGCTGTCCGCAACAAGGAGAGGGCCTGTAAAAGGTACCGGAGCCAACCCACCCCTGAATCACATCTTTTTTTTATATTTCTGCCCGGAATTGCGCTAAGTCTGTTCTTTGCTCTGCTAAAAATAATTTCATCCGTGCTAAATGTTCTCAACTCTCCAACTTGAATTCTTCTAGCTCCTTCTGGCACCTTGCCAAAAGCCTTTCTAACTACTTTACTTCATCGTCCTTCCCTCCTCTTTTCTACTCTGATGGCCCCGTAGCTATTTCTTCTACTGATAAAGCAGATCTCTTCGCTCAGACTTTCTCCTCCATTTCCACCAGTGCTGTTCCTCCATCACTTCCCCCCTCTGACTTCCTCATGACTGACATTAAAATTTCTTCAGCTGATGTATTTTCTGCCATCACTGGCATCAATACAAGGCATATGGGCCAGATGGAATCCCTCCTGTTGTCCAAAACCTGTGCTTCTGTGCTTACACCCTGCCAAGGTAAACTCTTTCGCCTTTGTCTATCAACTTGTACCTTTCCTTCTTGCTGGAAGTTTGCTCTCATTCAGCCAGTCCCAAAGAAGGGTGACCATTCCCAACCCTCTAACTATCGTCCAACTGCTTTAACACCCTGTGTCTCAAAAGTTTTCGAGTCAATTCTTAACAGAAAAATCTTAAAGCATCTTTCCTGATCGTCAGTATGGGTTCCGTCAGAGACACTCCACTGGCGATCTTCTCACCTACCTTTCAGACTCCTGGTCATCCTCCTTTCGGGACTTTGGCAAAAGCTTTGCCATTGCATTTGACATCTCAAAGGCTTTCAATCGAGTCTGGCATAAATCTTTAATTTCCAAACTGCCCTCCTACGGTTTCTATCCTTCTATCAGTGCCTTCATCTCTAGCTTCCTTTCTGGTCGTTCTATAGCCGCTGTTGTAGACGGCCATCGTTCTTTTCCTAGACCTATCAACAGTGGTGTTCCTCAGGGCTCTGTCCTATCACCAACTCTCTTCCTTTTATTCATCAGTGACCTTCTAAGCTGTACATCTAACCCTATCCACTCATATGCTGATGATTCCACCCTTCACCTTTCCATTCAGTTTCCACAACGTCCATCTTGGCAGTCACTTCAACATACAAGGGATGAGGCTATGGCACACCTAATGTCTGACTTGGTTCGTATCTCTGATTAGGGTAAAAATGATCTTGTTATTTTTAATTCATCAAAGACTCAGTTCTTACACTTATCAACCCCACAAAATCTTCCTCAGGATTACCCGCTAATGTTTAATAATGTCCAGCTTAGTCCTGCATCATCTTTGAACGTGCTTGGGGTTTCATTCTCTCAGGATTTATCTTGGAAAGAACATATTACATCTCTTGTGAAATCTGCTTCCAAGAGATTAGGTGTGCTAAGCCGACTCCGAACTTTCTTTACCCCTACACAGTTGTTGACCTTGTACACGGGTTTTATTCGCCCCTGTATGGAGTACAACTCTCATATGTGGGGAGGCTCCCCACATGCAGCTCTTCTTAATAGGGTGGAGTCAAAGGCTTTTTGTCTCATTAACTCTCCTCCTCTTACTGATTCCCTTCAACCTTTGTCTCTTCGCCACACTGTTGCATCTTTATCTCTCTTCTGTCGCTACTTTAACGGTCACTGTTCCTCTGAACTGTCTGCTTGCATCCTTCCACCTCTACAACGGGCACATAGTACCTGTCTAGCAACAAACTCTCATCCCTTTTCTGTCCAACTCTCTGATGCAAGAGTTAACCGTTACTCCCAGTTTTTCATTTATTCAACTGGTCAACTCTGGAACTGTCTTCCTCTGTCTGTATTCCCTACTTCCTATGATCTCCAGTCTTTCAAATGCAGTGTGTCCAGGCATCTCGAAATGAATAGATCTTGAATTTGTCTCTCTTTTGTATTGTTTTTGGGTTTTTTGGAAGGAACATTATGCGGGCCCATGGCCTTTGATTCCTTCTTCCTTGAAAAAAAAAAAAAAAAAAAAAAAAAAAAAGTGCCATTCTTGTTACGGAAGTTTGTGAAGAGATGGTAACCAGGAAAACAAAATGGGGATATTTCAGTAGAGGGAGAGATTTTATGTTCTGCGCTGACTGGAGAAAAAAGTGAACAGAATTCAAATTGGTAATAAGACCATGGGTATTAGTCAAGTAACAATCCTCTTTCCAACAATGAAGAGACTCTCCAGCAAGATCAGCCCTTTCACACCTGACAATCTCTTTATGCTGTCCCCGACACACTGCACACATGAAAGCAGCATTATTTTGCAGAGTGCCTCAAATACCAATAGATCTCTTATGCGCCCACTTATCACAAACACTGCACAAGATGGAGTTACTTCACACACCCTTGTGGCAAACTGTACATGGCCACACTACCTCTGCTTTAACAGTACTGCCACCAGCCCTCGATATCATCATCTTTAATTTATCTGCATTTACTCTCAAAGCCTTGTATGCCATTCTATCTGTCCATTTCCTAAATCTTTCCTCCACCTTCATTTCATCCTCTGCAGTCAGCATCAAGTAATCTGCACACAACATTAACCATGGAGTCCATTTCTGAAGTTATGTTAGAGAGCTTCAAGCACCTTGACCCCTGATGTTGCCAACCTTTTTCAGAAGGATTGAAATCTTTCTAAGCAGATATAAGATTATTTTTTTTTTTTCTTAATTTATGTTGTGGAAAACCTTAGATCCTTAACTGGTATTTGTTGTTACACATTTTTAAAAAGAAAGTAAAGATGCATTGTACTAACTTAAATATCCGGTAAAAAAAAATTCCGTTTACAGCTGAGCATATTTGCAGTAGGCCTCATACTAGGCAGCACTTATCCAAAGGTAAAATAAAGTTGAGAATACAATAAGGATAACAAATAGCAAAGAAAAGCCTCTTTGGTAGTCCAGTCTGACCCCTTTTCAGGTATAAGCAGAGAGAAATATGTCCATTCTTAGAGGAACTACTTAGCATGGAACAATTGGACCCCTTCAGTCATCCTCTTGTCACAAAGTTATGTGCTTGAAGCAGAGTATAGGAGCAAAAACAAAGATATCTACAGTAGATTTGAAGGGCCTATGCCAAGGGGAGGCGGTAGCTCGATCGGTAGAGAGTTGGCTTGCGGTCCCGTAGGACCCAGGTTCGAATCCTCGCTAGTGCAGGGAACGGTTTAAGGATTTGAATTTCATTAAATCAGGCTTTACTGATCTACCAGAAGACCCGCCGACATGTCGTAAAAAGGACCCCGCTAATACCAATACACCAGTCCTGTATGAGACAGCCCTAGCATGTATTCAATATGGACGGTGGGTGTTAAGCGCCAAAGTGGTGACATGTAGATTGTAGGAGGACGGCTGGGCCTTGATAGCAGGCTGTGAAGCCTATGCCCAGAGTCGGACACATAAAAAAAAAAAAAAAAAAAAACAGCTCCTAAATGAGTGTGACTATTCTACAAGAACGAGCAAAAACGAAGATAACTACAGTAGATTTGAAGGGCCTATGCCAAACAGCTCCTAAATGAGTGTGACTGTTCTACAAGAATAAGACAAGGATAGCAGAGAGGGGAGAGTAGAGAGGGGAGGAAAGAATGGGTAATGGAAATGAGGGTCTGCAGATAGGTGTGTGTGTGTGATGCATGCATGTTTGTTTGCTTGTTTATTTGTTTGCTTGCTTGTTTGTTTGTTATCATCTGCCTCTTGAGCGACTGTGTGGATTTGGCCTCAGACATATCATGGGGACTATACAGTACAATTCCACTTAGCTTCAAGGCTATGGTGGAGGCCTTGTGAATAGGCCAGGTCTGAGCCCCATGACAAGTTTCCATACATAGCATACAAGATAATATTAATTAGTCCTGTTAAGAGAGACATGGGTAAGAAAGAGTTGCAGTAGAGGCTCCGAAGGTCACAAGAATAAGACCCTAAAAATGATTCCCATCTGTATGTACCCACAGCAACATTTGATGCAAGTTGGTCAATCTGCTCATGCCCGCCGTCTGGCTACCTCTGCTCTCAGCAGGTGGAGAAGGAGAGTCAGGGATAACACCAGAGCTGATACAGTAAGTAATGGAGTTCTTTCTTCTTAATTTGAACCAGATTTTCATCGTGCCTTAGCTTTTATCATTTACATCATTATCAATATTATGGTTCTATATCATTTCATAGCACTTCATCATGACAAGCATCGTATTTTAGTGTTTATCTGTTATTACATCTCAGCATTCAAGATAGGGGAAAGACAGTTTTTTGGGAGATTAATATGCATATATATTTTCTCACCTAGCTACTTCATGGATTAACCCCTTAACCTCGGGTCATCACTTTCGTGGCGGTTGGGTGCAATGGATCATACCGCGGGTCGTCACTTGAGTGACTCTGTGTTATTTTTAATTCCCCCGGGCTTTCAGGTGGTGACTTGTATCATCTATCAGCACTGCCAATGTCCAACAATAGTCAGAGCTGCTACTGTCATCAGTACTCCCATCCATTGTTGACAATTTAACCATTTTCCCCCATTCTAGACTCCCCTCCCTACCTCCCCTCGATGACCCTCTCGTGTCGTCTGCTCAGCTGCTCTGCGCTAAGTAAATCTTCCCCGGATTTTTCCACTGTTTTCATCCATTGAAATGAGCCCTATGCCCTATTCTTATACAAAATAATATATATATATATATATAAAATAAGGTAATTGATAGTGCCATACACCTGGAATTGGCTAATTATCACTTGGCAACATCCAACCTGCGCTCGTTTGCTAATTTCCCCTGCATTTTTTTCCTGTGAAACATGCCGTATGAGCTACTCTCGTAATATAAATGTATATAAGAAAGGAAGGGAGAAGCCTGAGTGATATTTATATTCACCTGGAACTACCTAATTTATATGTATTGTCTAGATTTCCTACGATTTATTTCTTAGCATGTACATTAGCAGCTGACATTTTCAGCTCTTTGCTACCGAGATATAGCCAGTTCGCTCTTGTCCGTCACAGTGAAATGACGCCCGTCCATTTCTGCCACTTTTGTGCCCATTATAAAAAGCCCTGTGACCTCTACCCCTACTAAACATCGTGTGGGAAGCGGTAAAGGACTGTAGATATATACAAGTGTAATAAAGTACTAGAAATAAGTGTGAGTGTGTATATGAGTAAGAAGTGACAGAACACCAGCTGCGAATTAGCGGGAGTGGGAGGCTCGTATGCGCTCGTGTTTTACATTGCTTTCACAGTGTTTTTTTTATTGAGTATGGATTCCAAACTACTTGGAAATCATTGAATAGTGTTTCTAGTGATAATATCTGGCAGTGGTATTCAGATTAGGGGATGTCGGGAAGTGTAAAGTGGAGACTTAGTTACCCAACTTCAGAAGTCTCCACAAGTCCTACGGTAGTCGATGAGTGCTAAAAAAACATCCCAGGAGAAAGCTGAAGGTATGTGGCATATGCATATTTAATTATAATGTTCTAGGACTAATAACTGATTTTTGGCAAATACAAAGTCAGTCGGAGCGCGAATATCCCCACGGGAATGGCACGGAGTACCTCCGACAACCCCGCGGTGTAGGGGGTAATGATGTGGTAGATAGTGTAAATTACATTTGAAAAAGGATGATGTGCAGATGATTAGGTCTGTGAGGTGGAAATAGGATTTCAGAGGCTTGAGTGGTGAGTAAATGCGAGGCTTATTTCACTGAGCATGCTGCTGCTGGTGATTTTAATGATAATAATAATTATAATATTAATAATGTTGCAACAACAGTAGCCAGTCACACATACGACCACACACAGGTACAGTCAGTCCTCATTTAAAATTGTATGACAAAAGTATTTCTGCATTAAATAGCTAATGAATTAACACTTCTTCACAGAAATTCGCTTATGAGTCATTATAATGGTATGGAGAATTCAGAACTGATTTTTATTTATTTTTATTGTTATTATTAGTTCCTGTACACCAGAAAATCATTTACTTTGCAATAGGGTGGTGACCATTTAACCAAATCACAGAACCCTGTGGTTTAGTGGGTAATTAAGGTGCTCCAATCGGACTGAGCTTGTGCGGGTTTATGTCCAAGGGGAGGTTGGGTTTATTGCTCACATAATGCCACTCAGGGATGAGTGAGGCTGGTCACTCTCATCTTAAATATCAGGACCATCTTGCCTAGCCCCGGGCTCTTACACTCCTCATGGGGCAACACAGGATTAGATGATGATGATGATGATGATTATTAACCCGCTGTGTGCCAGTGCCATTTTAAAACGGTGTGACGAAAATCCACGGTCAGTGCCAGTGGCATTTTAAAACGGCTTAAAATGTAAAAATTCACTGTGACCTAATTTTTCAAGATTTGCTGGTAAAAATTGGCAGGCATGTATGGTAACTGTTCCTCTACCATGCCTCAGGTGGTCAGGGCCATACACCCACTCGTTCCCCCCCCCTCAATCACTCTGCCTTACTCTGCATGTGTGCCTTACCCAGTGCTGTCCATAGTGAAGGCATGTTGTAAATATTTTCACATAACTGTAAAGACTACATAGTGAAATCCAGTTGTAAAAATTTTCTTGTAAATATAAGGACTGTACATAGTCAAATCAAGTTGTAAATACCTTCTTGTAAGTGCCAGGACAGTACATAGTGAAGTTAGGTTATACCTATCTTCAAGTAAGTGTAAGACAATGCATTCACAGTGAGAGAGAGACGCAAATTGTGACAGATGTTGAAGTAATAAGTAATCAGAAAAGTGTACTGAACATTACTATACCTTCCCAGCATTGATGCCTGAGTCTGCCTTACATAGAAAACGGCTTTCGCTCACATACGTAGTGAGTGTAAGTGAGCGGGAATACCTTTATATGAGTATGTAGGACTCAATAAAACCCATTTCTGAGCTTCAGTGAGTATTTTAATGGTGAAATTTGTTGTTTTCACATCAAAATCTATCATTTTAGAAAAAAAAAAATGGCCGGCACAGAGACAACCCTTAGGGCTAAAAATAGCTGGCACACGGCAGGTTAATGGTGGTAGGTGGGGGCACCCATCATCCACTCAGTGTAGTGTTGCCTTATGGTCTATACACTGATAGTCAAGCCAAATGGTTTCCTGTAATCCAGGAAACCATTTACTATGCTGGATGGTAACCATATTACCAAATTTTGGTGCCTTGTGGTTTAGTTGGCAATTAAGGTGCTCCAATTGGATTGAGCCTGTGCTGGTTTATATCCAAGGGATGGTTGGGGTTTATTGTCACGTAATTCCACGCAAGGATGAGTGAGTCTGGTCACTCTCGTCTTAAATGTCAGGACCAACTTGCTTAGCCCCAGGCTGCTACACACCTCGTGGAGCAACACAGGATTAGATGATGAATGAATTGTTATTATTATTATTAATTATAATGGGGGTCAGAGTGGCTCAGTGGTAGAGTGCCTGACTCAAGACTGAAAGGTCGAGAGTTTGCGCCCTGCCTGGGTACCCGCCCAGCTGGGAGAGGTAGCACTCTCCTGTCACCCTAGTGGTGTAGCAGCCTCAGTTCAGTGGGTTAGAATGCTCTGCTCTGGCAGAAGGGTTGGAGGTTCAAGTCCACCCAAGGGTCATTGGTAGACATCAGGAAGGGCATCCAGTCATAAAGTGCTACACACTCCGCACCTAAGTCCTCTACCCAGGGGAAATGCCTTCGCTCTTATCAAAAAAAGGGGGACAGTGAGGAAAAAAAAATTAATAATAATAATCCTTCCATCCATCATCCAATCCTATATCGTCCTATGAGGAGCGCAGGAGCCCAGGGCTAGGCAAGTTGGTCCTGACATTTAAGATGAGAGTGACCAGCCTCACTCATCCCTGAGTGGCACTATGTGAGCAATAAACCCCAACCACCCCTTGGATATAAACTTACACAGGCTCAATCCAATTGGAGCACCATAATTATGCACTAAGCTACCAAGTGCCATAATTTGGTTATATGGGTTACCACCCAGCATAGCATATGGTTTCCTGGTGTACAGGAAACCATTTGGCTTGTCACTCAGCGTAGAGTCACCCATCAGCAGAAGGAAGAGGAAAGAATGAAGGAAAAAAAGACAGAAGTGGGAGTGTAAAGGCACCCGTAAGCAGAAGGAAGAGGAAAGAATGAAGGATAATAATGATGATAATATTTTTTATGATGATTAACTTCTCATTAGCATGTCAGTCGTGAACCAGAATCATATCTTACTCAAACTTGTTTCACATAAAGTAGCAGCGTTGCCATAGTCCAGAACATGTAAGGTTATGTTAGCAACATACATTGCCAGTGGCATCATATGATAGTCAAGCCTTCAGTCACATCAGGCAAACTTTTACATTTATATGCAAGATGAATCCATCACCCATACTGGTGTCTTCTACCACTAAACCACCTGGGGTGATTTTATTTTGGCAACCTCCAGACTGTTTTATTCATTAATTGTTGTTAATGTAGAATGTTCTGAGATGGTGTATATACTGTGCATAGACAATGGAAAATTTTGAAAGAATAGGTAGAACTGATGTTGATGGAAAAATGTAGAACTGATGTTGATGGAAAAATATAGAAATGATTTTGATGGAAAAATGTAGAATGGATGTTGGTGGAAAACTGCAGCACTGATACTGATGGAAAAATATAGAACTGAAATTGATGGAGAAATGTAGAACTGATATTCATGGAAAAATGGAGTGAGCAGATGGAGGAACAGAGTGGATGGAGGATGATTTATAAGATAGATGAAGAAATGGCATTGGTTTATGATGGAATATGCATCTTGCTTTAGTTAGTTAAAATGTACAGTATTACAGGTGGCAGCCAGGGTTTTAATGGAGGAAAACCAGCAGTTGAAGGAGGAACTGTTGTTGTGTCAGGAGGCAGCCAAACAAGCCTTTCTGAGGAGTGCCAATGTGCTTAATTCGGAAGCTGTCACAATGTTCCAGGTATGCATTAGTATCATTTGATCTCATTAAAATTCTCTCTCTCTCTCTCTCTCTCTCTCTCTCTCTCTCTCTCTCTCTCTCTCTC
>JAGKTI010016822.1:0-11317 GCA_018397915.1 Birgus latro | reverse complement strand
GCGGCACGTCCGCCCTGCGCACACGGCCTGTCCTCCCCCTTCATGTCAAAGCTTGCCCCCACTGACCTTGCTAATGTATGGCCCGGCCTCCACTATAGGTGGAGGAAAGCTTAAAACGCACGAACGAACGTCTCTCAGCTCCTGTGGTTATTAGATATGGTCCACCCGCATCCCACATCAAAATGCAATTAAATATAAGAAGGCTAAACTTTTACTTCAAAATTTGTAGTCTGATATACGGTCCTTAATTCAACTGTTGAAACATCAGTGTTTACGGTTATAATTAGATTAGTGTATAGCTCATCTAACTTTTAACTTTGCCTAAAACTTCCACCCATATCTTTAACCCATTTGCACCCATCGTCTTGAAAATAGGGCGGACTGGGCATTTTCAGAATTTAATAAAAAAAGGAACCCTGGGGTAGGGACCTATGAGCTTCGCGACTATGAGCCAACAAGCGAAGGGCGATACGCTTGATGCCCTTCCAGCAAAATCCCTCGCACAGGAACTCTGGGAGCTGATAGGCTAATAATTAGTTTCAGGAATAACACTAGAACATGCTAGTAATGAATAAGTGCTGTGGAATGTATTTAGAATCATTGCACTTCCATTCACCAATGAAATAATCTACAAACGAACTAAAAGGTGGGTTATAAGTAGGTGGGGGCGCTCACCATCCACTCACTCGATGTAGTGCTGCTTTGGGTGTCTGCCCTTTCCTCTCTTCTTTCCTTCTTGTCTTTCTTTTCTTCATTCTTTCCTCTTCCTTCTGCCTACAGGTGGCTTTACATTCCTTCATTTTTCCTCTTCCTTCTGCCTATGGGTGATTCTACACTGAGTGACAAGCCAAATGGTTTCCTGTACACCAGGAAACCATTTTCTACGCTGGGTGGTAACCATATGACCAAATTATGGCGCCTGGTGGTTTAGTGGGTAATTAAGGTGCTCCAGTCGGATTGAGCCTGTGTAGGTTTATATCCAAGGGGTGGTTGGGGTTTATTTCACTCAGGGATAAATGAGGCTGGTCACTCTCATCTTAAATGTCAGCACCAACTTGCCTAGGCCCGGGCTCCCACGCTCCTCATGGGGCGACATGGATGATGGATGGATGGATGAATTAAAATCTGGGCAGCGTTATGGTTAAAGTTATGGGCTGAAATTTGTCCAGCTTAATTTAAAGACTATATTTCGTGACTCCATTTACTGGGAAGTGATGTCTGCTCTTGATTTCATTCTCAGATGCTTAAATTCTGGCGCTATCGGGCTTTGAACACTTAACCCAACCGTGAGGGGGGCAATGCTCAACCCACGTCTCTCGACCCAACGTCAACTCTGATACATTAATTTTAACTTAGCGACGTAACTGTAAACTTGAGTCATACTTTGATATAAAATGCTTTTGTTCCGTGGTGATATAATTCGCTTGACAATTGAAATAGTTTTGCGATAACTTGTATACTCTGAAACTGAAATACTTGACTCTCATATACTTCGAAGACTTTGGTATACGTAAGTTTGAAATACTGTGCGATACTTGATATACTTCGCCTGCGTTGTGATATATGAAGATACCGATTATACTTTTGACTTTGTAACGGCTGAATTACACTTGATTGTAACACTTTGCTCTTGTAAAACTGAAGTGATTGTAATAAAACACACAAGTTGACGAAACCTTTTATTTGCCGAAATGTTTTTTTTTTCTTTTTTTATACATGGAAGAAGGAACCAAAGGCCACGGGCCTGCATACTGTTCCTTCCAAGAAAAAGCAAAAACATTACAAAAGAGAGCCAAATTCAAGATCCGTTCAATTCGAGATGCCTGGACACACTGCGTTTGAAAGACTGGAGATCATAGGAAGTAGGAAATACAGACAGAGGAAGACAGTTCCAGAGTTGACCAGTTGCATAAATAAAAGACTGGGAGTAATGGTTAACTCTTGCATTAGAGAGTTGGACAGAAAAGGGATGAGAGTTTGTTGCTAGACGGGTACTACGTGCCCGTCGTAGAGGTGGAGGGATGCAAGCAGACAGTTCAGAGGAACAGTGACCATTGAAGTAGCGATAGAAGAGAGATAAAGATGCAACAGTGCGGCGAAGAGACAATGGTTGAAGGGAATCAGTAAGAGGAGGAGAGTTAATGAGACGAAAAGCCTTTGACTCCACCCTATTGAGAAGAGCTGCATGTGGAGAGCCTCCCCACACATGAGAGTTGTACTCCATACACGGGCGAATAAAACCCGTGTACAAGGTCAACAACTGTGCAGGGGTAAAGAAAGTACGGAATCGGCTTAGCACACCTAATCTCTTGGAAGCAGATTTCACAAGAGATGTAATATGTTCTTTCCAAGACAAATCCTAAGAGAATGAAACCCTAAGCATGTTCAAGGATGATGCAGGACATAACTGTTCATTATTAAACATTAGCGGGTAATCCTGAGGAAGATTTTGTCGGGTTGATATGTGTAAAAACAGTTTTTGATGCATTGAAAATAATAAGATTATTTTTACCCCAATCAGAGATACGAGCCAAATCAGACATTAGGTGTGCCATAGCCTCATCCCGTTTTGTTGAAGTAACTGCTGAGATGGACGTTGAGGGAACCGAATGGAAAGGTGAAGGGTGGAATCATCAGCATATGAGTGGATAGGGTTAGATGTACAGCTTAGAAGGTCATTGATGAATAAAAGGAAGAGGATAGGTGATAGGACAGAACCCTGAGGAACACCACTGTTGATAGGTCTAGGAGAGGAACGATGGCCGTCTACAACAGCAGCTATAGAACGACCAGAAAGGAAGCTAGAGATGAAGGCACAGATAGAAGGATAGAAACCGTAGGAGGGCAGTTTGGAAATTAAAGATTTATGCCAGACTCGATCGAAAGCCTTTGAGATGTCAAGTGCAATGACAAAGCTTTCGCCAAAGTCCCAAAGGGAGGATGACCAAGAGTCTGAAAGGTAGTGAGAAGATCGCCAGTGGAGCGTCCCTGATGGAACCCATACTGACGATCAGAAAGAAGGTTGTGACAGGAAAGGTGCTTTAAAATTTTTCTGTTAAGAATTGACTCGAAAACTTTTGATACGCAGGATGTTAAAGCAATTGGACGATAGTTAGAGGGTTGGGAATGGTCACCCTTCTTTGGGACTGGCTGAATGAGAGCAAACTTCCAGCAAGAAGGAAAGGTACAAGTTGAGAGACAAAGGCAAAAGAGCTTACCTAGGCAGGGTGTAAGCAAAGAAGCGCAGTTTTTGAGGACAACAGGAGGGACTCCATCAGGACCGTATGCCTTTTTAGTATTGAGGCCAGTAATGGCAGAGAACACATCAGCTGAAGAAATTTTAATGTCAGACAATAGGAAGTCAGAGGGGGGAAGTGATGGAGGAATAGCACCGGAATCGTCTAAGGTGGAATTGGAGGAGAAAGTCTGAGCAAAGAGATCTGCTTTATCAGTAGAAGAAATAGCTACAGAGCCATCAGAGTAGAAAAGAGGAGGGAAGGATGATGAGGTAAAGTTGTTAGAAAGGTTTTTGGCAAGGTGCCAGAAGGAGCGAGAAGAGTTCGAGTTGGAGAGTTGGGAACATTTAGCACGGATAAAATTGTTTTTAGCAGAGCGAAGAACAGACTTAGCACGATTCCGGGCAGAAATATATAAAAGGTGTGATTCAGGGGTGGGTTGGCTCCGGTACCTCTTATAGGCCCTCTCCTTGTTGCGGACAGCATTAGAACAAGCGTGATTAAACCAAGGCTTTCTTGCAGTAGTCAGAGGATATGAGAAAGGAATGTATGCTTCCATGCCTGAGAGAACAACCTCCGTAACGCGCAAGGCACACTCAGATGGCTCCCGGCCATGGAAGCAATAATCATTCCATGGAAAATCAAAGAAGTACTGCCTGAGGGCCTCCCAATCTGCAGCTCCAAAGTGCCACAGGCGGCGTTTCTTTGGAGGGTCCACAGGCCGTACTGGAGTGATTGGACATGTTAAGGTAATAAGATTGTGATCGGAGGAGCCCAACGGAGAGAAAAGATGAACAGTGTAAGCAGAAGGATTAGTTGTTAGGAAAAGGACAAGTATGTTGGAACTCTCTCCAAGGCGGTCAGGGATACGGGTAGGGTGCTGTACAAGCTGCTCTAGGTCATTAAGGATAGAAAAGATGTAGGCTTGTTCACCAGGTGGATCAGTTAAAGAAGAGGAGAGCCAAAGGTGGTGATGAACATTGAAATCTCCTAGAATGGAGATTTCAGAGAAAGGAGAAATGGATAGAATGTGTTCCATCGTAGAAGTAAGATAGGCAAAGAATTTTTGATAGTCAGTAGAATTGGGAGATAAGTAAACAGCACAGATATATTTAGTCAGAGAATGACAGGAAAGCCGAAGCCAGAGAGCAGAGAATTCAGAAGAATCAAGTTCAGGAACACGAGAGCAAGATAGATCGTTGCGTACGTATACGCAACAGCCACCTTTGGCTTTGAAACGAGAATAGAGAAAGTAGGAGGATACAGAAAAGGACTTGCTGTCAGTTGCCTCAGACAGCTGAGTCTCAGTGAGAAAGAGAAGGTGAGGTACTTTAATGAGAGTATGAAAAGATAGAAAAATAAATAGGACACGTAAGATGGGATACTTGAAAAAAATCCTATAGCTTAAGACTCCGTCATCTTAGCACCTAGACAGGGTACTAAGATTACAAACCTGTACTTAGACATCTTAGTACCTAGAAAGGGTACTAAGATCATACTGACTTAGCACCTTGAAGGGGTACTAGGAGTCAACTGAGAAATCTTAGTACCTTGAAGGGGTTATAAGATTACATTAACCTAGAAATCTTAGTACCTAGACAGGGTACTAAGATTACAAGACTGTACTTAGAAATCTTAGTACCTTGAAGGGGTACTAAGATCACATTGACTTAGCACCTTGAAGGGGTACTAGGAGTCATCTTAGAAATCTTAGTACCTTGAAGGGGTACTAAGATTACATTTACTTAGAAATCTTAGTACAAGAAATCTTAGTACCTACAAAGGGTACTAAGATTACAAGACTGAACTTAGTACCTTGAAGGGGTACTAAAGTCAACTTAGAAATCTTATTACCTTGAAGGGGTACTAAGATCACTTACTTAGAAATCTTAGTACCCGCGAGGGATACCAAGATACTTCTTAGTACCCACAAGGGATAGTAAGTATAAAGAACTTAGAAATCTTAGTACCTACAAGTGGTACTAAGACTACATTAACTTAGAAATCTTAATACCTACAAAGGGTGCTAGGATTACAAGACTGAACTTAGAAATCTTTGCACCTACAAGGGGTACTAAGATAAGACTGAACTTAGTACCATAGAAGGAATACTATGAACTTAGACATCTTAGTATCTAGAAGAGGTACTAAGTTCTTTGGAATCTTAGTACCTAGATGGAGTACTAAAGATTATTAAAAGTTGGACTTAGAAATCTCAGTACCTAGGAGGGGTACTAAGATTACAAAAACGTAACTTGACAAAGATTACAAAGACAAAGTACATGTATACGATAGACTAAGTAACAAAGCACTTATAGGCAATGTTACCAAGTCTTCCAAATACTTAAAGTTGAAAAATAATAGGCTTAAAGGTGAAGAAAAAGGTTTAAGTACATCATTCAAGTTTATTACACTTCATAAAGCTGTACTATACATGAACACAAAACATTACAAAGTCTACAGTAGGATGCATAAGTATACTTGACACTTCTTAAGGGGTCTGAGTCTTATGTATTTTGTTTCCAGTGTTACCCAAAGTGATTTGTAATCTTACAGTGCAATAAAATAGTTGCTGTATGCATTAGGTTTCCCTTAACCTCTCCTCGGACGATTTTTTTTTTTCAATACTTGTATCTCCATCATCAGCTTGCCTTCCACTAGCCAATTTTCTAGGTTTAAACTGCTTCTTATAGTCACCCCAGTTTTTTTTCTCTCTCTCTCTCTAAGATTCTACTCACTCCATTTATGATAACCGAAATGGGATTATGATAATTTGAATCTTTAAATTTGTAGTTTATAATAGTTCCGGTAGGTACATACTTGTAAACTCTTGATTGACGCTAAGTTGCTCTGAAGTTTAGTTTATCACCAACTTTACGTCCATTTGTGGCCTATTTCCTTAAGTGTATGGCAGAATAAGGTTACAACTGTACATCCTAAGTACATTTTCTTAGAACTTTTCACTGTAACTTGGCACATGTTTCCGTTCTGTTACATCCTTCACATCAGTGGTAGAAAAAATACTCCAGCTCTACGTCATGTCCATAGCACTGGCATAATATTCTGAAGTTACTCTACTGCCAAAACTCTGAATTCACAATGGAGTTACAATTTTAGGCAAAGTTAAAGTAAAAAGAGCAATGTTCGTACTTTTTTTTTTTTTTTATAAAGAATCCCCGAGCTAGACCTTACAATGAGATCATATAGCCCCGCTAGGTAACAGGGGAGCGCTACCCCTCCCGGCACGGCGGCCCGGGGCGCGGCTCGAACTCGCGACCCCCCGGTCCCGAGCTTGATGCTCTACCTCTGAGCCACCGTGCCCCCCAATGTTCGTACCTTGCTACATCACATTGAAGATCTTAATGAACGTAGTTTTGTGACAATGCCTTCTGTTTAGCATCTATTGTTAAACATGTACTTCTTACTTAGTGTTCGGTTATGATTCTCGTTTAGTTCCGAGTTTTAAGATTAGTTGGCGGCAGTTACAGCTTAAGTTCTTCAGTGTCCTTAAGGGATTACATCAACGCATTTTTTCCCAAAGCTTGAGTAACCAGCTTAAATGGAAATTATTTTCTTTTTACAAATATTTAAAGTATCAATAAATGTCTGAATTCCTACTTGTCTGATAGTGGTATATGGATAAACAAATGTTACTCTTCATATTTTATTTCAGAAGTTACAGAACAGCAACCAACTAGTGATAACCTGGATGGATAACCCTCAATTCTTCGCCCCTGGAACCAGCCTTCTCCTGGAGTCTGTGCCCCCTGGAATCGCGCCCTCTGGAGTCCCCGCCTTCTTCACAAGACCTGCAGAGGAAGAGACAACAGTCAGGATCACTGAGGAAGGTAAAAAGTTTCATTTTTTCTAATACTAGGTAGTGGGTTGGTAGCTTAATCCTCTTTGGCAAAGTTTAAGTTAATTAAAATTCATCAGATTCCTCCAGGTCTCCTCTTAATGCGATCACTCGCAAAATTCACCCTTTTTTTTCTATTAATACTCAAATAATCGCACATATGACAACCAGTATCATAAGATAAAGACAAAACCGAGTCCACAAAACTGTTCCATACACAGCGCCATCTCACCAACACAATCATGCAACATATCACGAGGCATGGCAAAATTCTAAATGGTCTAGAAAGGAAAATGTATTATTTTCCCATATTGGCTTGACTGATATTTACTAAAGGAAATAGCCTATAAAATACTGGGCAGTAGTTTATGGTGAGGTTTGGTGTGGAAGTGAGGTATGGGGCAGAGTGGCAGGATGGTGTATTGTGACTAAAGTTAAATGTGACAGACTGTTGCAATGGACTGTGGTGTGGTGTGATGTGGGAAATGAAACAGGGACCTGCAACGTACATCGACAGTTGCGTCGCACAGTCTGGGGGAAATATGTGGGAATTTTCCTAGCCAGTCACACACTCGGGATTAGGGATGGTGTGTGGTGTAACTACAGGAATGCGGATCAAACTCCCAGGCACTGGTAAAAATACTCACAAAATGTCGCTGTTGCAATGCTTTCCTGGAAGTTACCGAGGATGAATTTGATTTTGGAGAAAAAACACTTCAATATCCACTGGCAAAGGAGTATGTGTGTGTGTGTGTTTTCCGATAAAACATTTCAGATTTCAATGGTGGGTTCACGGAATTACTTGAACTTGGGAGACGATGATGATGATTTAGATTTGCCTCCCCATTGGGAGGACACGGGCAAAAACAAAAGCCCGTCAGAGAAAAGCTGTACAAAGATTTAGGGTTACAGGTTAACGTGGGGGAGGGTAGATAGCCACAACCCCCAAAATCACAGAGGCAGGTGCCCGAGCAATAGTTTCTGCAGCCAAACGATAGTCGTCATCCCTGAGAAGCTGCTCACCAAGGCCACGCCGAAGACAATATGTTGCGGAACAGTCAAGAATATAATGTAAAAGAGGTGTTGCACTAATGCCGAAGCAATGAGGGCACGGCTCTGGGTTTCCACCAGTCATCTGGTTATAACATGGATATCCCAGACGCAACCGGCGAAGCTTGACAGAAGGTGATTGGGTGTGCCGGTGGGTACATCAACAGGTGTATAGGTTGTAGCAATGGCATACCAGGTGGCAGAGCGAGAGCCTTCGTATACCTGGAATTGATGATCTTCCCGGGAAAGACGGTGGACAGCGTCAGTTACTTGTCGCAAGATGCGAGATAAGCTAGGTCGTAACGGAAAGGTGACGATAGGGAGAGTGCAGGCGAGGTGAGCAGCAGCATCAGCAAGCTCGTTGCCCATAATTCCAACATGTCCAGGAATCCAGTGTAGATAAATTTCACCTCCCCGGCTAGCGATGGTAGTTGCAACAGCCAGGATGGAGGTAAGTAGGAACCTGTTGTCTGTGAAATTGAGCTGCTGCAGGCCATGTATAGAAGAGAGGGAGTCTGTATATATAATGATGCGCCGATGGGGGAAGCGATCGGCATGGCGAAGAGCACCAAGGATAGCAACAAACTCAGTTTGGTAGGCTGAAGCGCCAGAGGTGATACGCCAGGACTCAACCCACTCGTCACAAATAAAAGCAGCGCCTGCAGTCCCATCAGCTCCCACAGATCCATCTGTATAATAGACGGCAGCATCAGGAGTGTAGAGAGCCGCCATACGACGCAATCCATCCTGTTGAAGAAGAGCAGGAAGAGAGGCCCTTGGGTTTGCCACAGTAGGCTCAACACACCTAATCACAGGAGGAAGCCAGGGTGGTGCTGGAGCATAGGCAGGGTCAGGCAAATCAGGACCACCCCTGACGGCATCAGCGGCATCAAGTCTGCGAACTGCGTTGGCGGCAAGGAGAATCCAATCACCTCCAGGGCGTGGATTCGGGGGCTGATCAAGTGTTCACCGGAGGAGAACAGAGACAGGAAGGTGGGGCCGGTGCCTGCATAGCTTAGCAGCGACAGCTGCTGTTTGTGCCCAAATGCGATGTTGCAGAGATGGGAAACCGCTCTCAGCCCGAAGATTAATAAGACGCGTCCATGGTGGTGCCCCAAGCATCACACGTAGGGCAGTATTTTGTACCACTTCCAGGGAACGATGAAGCGACTCTGAGATCCCAATGAGACATACAGCCCCATAATCCACAAGGGATCGGATGGCGTGGGTGTAAAAGGTACGCAGGACGCTGTACGAGGCACACATATTGCGGCTAGAAAGGGCTTTGAGGGCAGATTACTCCTCTTTTATTCCACCTCTTCATGACTAGCACCATGCTCTCCTTGGGAGACGATAGATTACCACTGATCTACTGGAGGCAAGATTAACTCACACTTGACGTAAGAGTTTAGCTGCCAATGACGAAAATATTTTTTTTATGAGAACTACACTCCTTTCACAATAGCCATCTCTCTGTCTTGAATGCTGAGCTGTAACAATAGATGAACACTAGAATATGGCGTATTTCACAAGGAAGGATTGTGGAGAGGGCGTAGCATCGTATTGTTTTTTTGTCACTGCAACGTAACATAACGTACAAAACGACAAAATTCTGGGTTAAGTTAAGATGAACGAACTATAGCAATACGGCTGCTTCTTCCCCTCCCTTCCCCCTTCCTCATCCCTCCTTACCTTTCCCACCCTCTCCTTCCTGCTTCTTCTTTTCCTTCCCTCTCCTCTTCCCCCATTCCCACTCCCACCTTCTCCCCCCTGCTGTCATTTCTCTCTTCAGTGGTGATAATCCCGGGAAAGTTTGACAAGTGACATAAACAAACCCAAATCGTTCGACTATTACCGGTGAGCCAGCGGCTTTCATCAGCATAATATCATATATCTGGCATCTTATACATCTTCGAACATGTTATATCTTTACTGTATTTTAAAATGTAAAATTGTTTATGAAAGATGGTTCTCTTATGCTGTAATCATGCCAGAGGTATTTTGATTGTTGAATTTTTAATTTGTTTCACACAATTCGAACACGGTTATGTATGCTGGCAATGCCTGCATACATGAAGCAAGGTAAGACGTCGTTTACTCCTACTCGTGGCTAAATGTACCCCTATGTAGCTCGTCCAGCTAGCCAGAAAATATCCTAATCTATATATATTTTTGTATTATGATATATATGTATACACAGAAGCAACACTAACAGAGATAGCAAGAATTATAGTGGAGATAAGATGTATTTGTGTTTCAATATGGCGACCGTATAAGGCACACGCTCGCCCCCACCATTTCCTGGCTCTTCAGTGGGTGAGTCTTGCACTAATTACAGTCTACCCGTTCATTATATAACTAATATATTGCATAAAGAATTAGCTGCAAAGATTGACAGAATTTTTTCGAATAATTATCTATGTATAGTTAAGCGATTGGTTATATTATTGTACTCGTCCCCTATATTTTCCAGTCTTTGTCGCTGGTGCCGTCGACGCCATATTGGCGAGTAGGTATCGCTTGTATTTTTAGACGCGTATCCGTTTTTTGTCCCTTTAACGCTAAGCTAAGTACTTCTAATAATTTCGGACATTGTGGGGAACACTTTGGTTTGGGTAAATTAGTGTAATATCGTGTGATGTTTCCAGAACGGGGTGATAAAATTGCGAGGCGGATCCCAAGGCTGGGTTCCTGGGTCTGCATATGGTCCCCCATATTTTTGGTGGACGGAGAGGGACGCCATCATGCTTTAACGCTGATATATTCGTGAAAAAGATCTCCCTGGCTACCCAAACGTGCCACAGTCCCCTCCCTGACCCCTAAATGGAGGATGGTGGACGGCAACAGGACAGCTTGGCCCGGCAAATGATCGCAGGTTTGTATGACACGAATATGCAGTTTTTCTCATTTAAGTTTCCATTGTATGCTTGAAATCCCACTACGTTGGTGGACTATCCAATATACTGGATCATTGGATTTATCGGATCAGGCTTCCCCCAGTGGATCTGTTATAGTGAGGTTCTTCAATACTGTAAATGGATGTGGTAATGTTACAGTAATTAAGGCATGCAACACAGCACAAAACAAACTACATAATGATTCCAGAAACATTAATCTCTTGAAACGGCTTGTCTAATGTGATTAAACTTGTCGTACACAGTGGCTACGAATTTTG
>JAGKTI010016821.1:1001-12949 GCA_018397915.1 Birgus latro | reverse complement strand
TTATATATATTTTCCAGAGCATGGATCAGTTTATTAAATGCAAACATAGTACACGCACAGACTAGGACATGTACACATAGCCCTGAGTAAATGGTCACTACTCTTACTTTCGACCTGTGATGGGCTATGGATCACCGAGGGTCCCTTTTATTTAAGTGACCACCGTCGGGATTTTTTAAATGTACCAGGGGTCACTGCTTCAGAAGGTAACTTGTGTACTTGTCCTGCATGGGAAAGTTCCTTAACTCAGTGGAGTGAACTGAGCTGGGGCCTGCCTGACTGCTGCGTACCTTAAAAGCACCAGGCAAGGCTGCCGCACCATCCCCGAACATCCACACTGTGCTTGTGCAGTTTCCACCCTGTATCTGCAGACGCCCCGCTAACTCAGCCTACCCGTACATAATGTCATGCGTTATCTTTTCATTTACTTGAGTATTCACTTTACTTTACTGCTTTATCTTTCAGGTTATTCAAGCTGCTGGTATGAAGTGTTATGGAATGTAACTTTCCCCTTTCAGTCTTTCCTGTCAATTTTTTCTTGCTGCATGTGATTTTTCTCACTTTTTTCTGCCAGTTTTAACTGGAGGGTTTGGAGGCGGGGGGATCCTTCTTGCTTTACCAACCTCATCCTTCAGCATGTAGAATTAGATCTCGTAGTCATAGTCTATTTTGTAACAAACAGCCTCGAATGGACCACAAGGGCTGTTGCTGTTGGCTTTCCTTTGTACTTCCTCCCCCTCTTCCCTCTGTCTCTGTCTGTCTGTCTGTCTGTCTGTCTATCTATCTATCTATCTATCTGAGTGCTTCATCTCCTGTGTGAACGTCTTTTCTCTTTAATATTCTCGAATATTGGATTCTTCCTCTTCCTCCATCCAGTAACAAGTGAAGTCAGTCGTTGGATGTGACGGGGGCATGACACTGGCTGGCGATAACAGGGAATAAGGTAAGTGAGCAATAGATAAACACATGAATGAATCACCATCATCATCATCATCCACACTTTCTTTCCCACTCCAAGCCAGAAAAAAAAATGAGATAACCAAAGTTTGTCCACTGAATAAGCCATACTCCCATTCACTCACTATTCAAAGCCCCGAAATCCTGGCTCCACCTGACAGGTCAAAAACCAACCCGCATGCAGATTCCCATTCACCTATTGCCAGAGTCAGCCCGAGGACTATCAGGTTAAAAAGGGGTACCAAATCCTGGTGGCCAACCCCCCCCCCCTCAGCAATGAATTAATAGTAAATTATATAGAGAAAGTATTTGTTGTTGTTGATATGAGAAGAAATGGTTATGGATTTTCTATTACCTCAATTCATTCCAAGAGAGAGAGAGAGAGGGAGATTAGTCATTCTCCCAAAATTACCTTAGTCAATACATAGAAAATTCAGAATTAAAAAGTTTTTTTTTTACAAATAAAACTGCCCACCAGAACTTTTCTCACATATGTAGAATGTATTAATAAGGGCCTATTATCAAAACGGAGAATGTTATTAACCCAAGGAGTTTCCAGACTACCAATAATGCAGTGCAAGAACTCTCTAGTTAAGTAATAAAAGATGTTGGAGTTATTGCTTTAAGAAAATGGTCGACCTTAGAGGTAAAAGAATCGGTAGTAAAGAATCAAAGTCTGCGTAAGGATACATACACAAGTATAACAAAGAAAAAATGTGATATTTTGTTTATGTACAAAGAAAATAAAAAATAGATGGACTAGTCAAGCACTCAACTTGCTCCAGATTCAAGGGAGTCACAGACATGCAACAGTAGCATGGCTCACCTGCAATCCCTAATGAAAATAGTGGGCAACTGCATAGCGGACCTTGACTGCAGTTAAAACAAAATATCTGTCATTAATCTAGCCTAGTTTAGCAATATCTGAGGTATCGAAGTACACCCGTAATAAAAACTCGAATTTCCTTTTGACTACAATTTAATCATTTAATTTTTCAGGGCATCATCATTGCCTATTCATTCTTTTTTTTTTTTTCATAATTTTGGTCATCACCATCAATAAAATTAGCAGCAGCAACATCGTGTCTATAATTATCGTAACTCTAGTACATTTTATTACGTGTTGGATTAACAAGTAGGAACAAGAATGTACAAAGGTTGGAGCACCACATCGACAGAAAGTCAGGTCAGGTGGGCCACACATCATTTTATTCTAGCATTCGATATTGCTTTTCATCCTTGTTGCCGCTGTATAAAACAATCTTTCATCACAACTTCTCCCTTACAACCCATGATAAGAGCAGACATTCCCTTTGATAAGTATTCGCAGTAAACATTAAAGACTCATCATCCACATCCGAATATTCACTACAATGACCACGGTTGGAATATACCTAATTATTGGGTATCTTCCCCTCATTTTTTCTTTATATATTTTAGGCTTGCCCACGAGTAATTAGACTGCCGCGTAAACACAGACAAAAATCACGAAAGTACCATTTCGTCTTCATATCACTGAACACACACACACACACACACACACACACACACACACACACAGAGAGAGAGAGAGAGAGAGAGAGAGAGAGAGAGAGAGAGAGAGAAAGAGAGAGAAATGCAATTTGTGTTAAACGAGAAAAATAAATAACAAAGGTAGTCCAAGGCGATGAATAAAATTAATTAGCGGTACACATTCCTGTGTTGGAACCTGACAGGCATGATTGACAGGCTGGCACGAGGGAGAGATAGAGTGCGTGGAGGAAGAATAATTGACCTGTAGATATTTCAAAGCATTGACTAAATATTTAACAGTAAAATTATTAATGGTAGTTAAATATGTTTGAGAAAAAGACCTTTACTAGTATGTTACTGCATATGTTGCAATACTCTTAGAGAAAATTGGCTTCGTATTGCTTGTGTCAGGTCTTATCGCTGTGAAATACCATTTTTATTTTATTTTTCCATCAGTTTCCTTTCCCCACCCGCGCGTCGTTTGTCCTCTGGGAATCGTTCTGTCTCTGCAACTTTCTGTAACTCCTGCTAAACGCGAGAAAGGATATGAAGCGAGATAAAAAAAAAAATGTCTAAACGATTGTTTAAGATTTTCTCAGTTTATGTGATACGAGTTTCTGCTGCTAATATTACTGATTCAGAATAACATGAAAAAGAAAGGCCTTTTTTTTTTTTTTTTTTTTTAATGTGTGTGTCCGACTCTGGGCATTGGCTTCCGAGCCTGTTCACAAGACCCAGTAGTCCTTCTACATACCATCCACTTCCACATGTCAGTACTTCGACGCTAATACCTACCGTCCATATTGAATACATGCTAGGGCAATCTCATACTGGACTGGTGTACTGGTATTAGAGGGGGGATTTTTACTACATGTCGGCGGGTCTTCTGGTAGATCAATAAAGTCTGCTTAAAGAAATCTATATTCTTAAATTGTTCCCTGCCCCAGCCGCGATTCGAACTTGGGTCCATTAAGACTCCAGGCCGCCTCTCTACTGATTCAGCCACCAATCACTTCGACATTGGGGATTATGAAGGAGAAAACACTTTTGGAGAGTTTTCGTAGTTGTTAAGCAACCTACGTCGTCTGGCCGAGCAGACCCATCAAAGAGTAGCTGACATAAATAACTTCAGATATGCAGATGACGCTGCAGTGACGGCAGACACCAAGGAAGAAAACCGACAAGTACCAACGAAAGATGAAAAATAATGGCTTAAATAATAGGCTGTAATTAAATCTGAGAAAAATAAAAGCCATAAAATCCGATCGATAGACAAAACAGTTGAGCTTCAGACTAACTTCTGGAAAGTAAGAGCAAGTAAATGAATATAAATACATGGGGATGAGATTAAAACAAGACACAGAGGCAAAAAGGGCAGTGCAATATAAAATCAACCTGGGGTACTGAGAAATGAACAGACTAAAGAAAATACAGACACGCCATTGAATCCACAATCCTGGAAGTAAAATTATACCAGGCGTCATTAATACAACCTATTCCGCACTGCTGTAAATTGTTGGGAATCAAAAACGCAAACACACACACACACACACACACACACACACACACACGCACACACACACACACACGAGTTCTGTCAACGACATATCTTTTAGATCAGGTGGTATCATAGACATACAAATAAATCTGTTTGGGGGACGACCGACAATGAGATCACAATAAGGGGTGGGGATCCATAAAACAGTTGGTACGGCCACGCAGATACGATGCACAGGGTCATACTACCTACAAATTGTTGTATGGAAGAGTGGAAAGAAGCATACCTCGGACTTGTTGCAGAAAAATAAGACTGAAGACACTGGACGAGGGAGCCTGGAATTGAAATGGTGTCGGAGAGTGGACATGACAAGTGGCAGGAGGCAATTACAGCATTATTGACGCATCAGACGACAACCAAACTGAGACTATGCAAAGAGAAACTCATAGATAGACATAAAAGGGAAGGCATATACATAAATAGACTATTGACAGATGAACAGGTCAAAAAATATGGACTGTATATAGATGGACAGATAGATAGATATATACAGAGATGGATACAAATGTAGGTATAAATGAAAATCAAGAGATAAGAGTGGTAATTAGGAATCAGGTCAGTACTCAGCCTGGGAAGCCGATATCCATTCAGTGCGATGCCGTCATTATAATTTAGTTCTTGCCATCACCAGGCGAATATAATCAGTTTAGGGAGACCTTTCGAACATGAGGGATTACAACAGCCTTCATTAACTTTTCCTATAAACGTCTTTCCAAAACCGAATTAACTCGTCTGGAGGAAATTATTATATACCCAAAATAAGTGGCAAGGTCCTGCAAGGCTTAAATGTTCACAATGATTAACAAAGATTCGTGAAATGAACCAACTAATAAGAAAATGTCAGAAGAATTAACTTGTTATCAATTGAACAGCATTGCCTGATAGACAATTATACTTGCTAGCATTGCAAAGAGACGCTGCCGACCGGAAAATCACTTCCATACTTTCGTTTACGCTCTTCATTTTCCCGCCATCCCAGTTACTTCCGTATAAATTTTTATTTTATTCTTCTCCCTGATCTTTGTTTCCACAGCTAGTTGTTTTCTTTTGGCCAACAAGGGACTAATTCCGTCTGATGTGAGATGTGGGAGATATTGAGCAATTAAGGAGTTGAGAAAATACTTTGAAAAGATATCAGTTGTATTATTAATTATTATTATTATTTATTTATATTTAATATTTTATTATTATTATTATTATTATTATTAGTGGTGGTAGTAGTTGTGGTACAGGTATTTCCTTTTAATCCATCTGCCTGGGCCTGTCTGCTTGTCTGTTAGTTGTGTCTGCTTCCGGAAGTAATTGACAGTTTTTTGTATATTGTAGCAGTGTTTCTATGCATCAACCAGTCGTTCCACATCTGCCAGGTTTCAGCATATTTACTTATCGGCCCATCATCATATCTGCCTGTGTATCGACGTGTCGATCAGTCTGTCAGCTTGTTCAAGGTTGGAAGCCCGTCTGTCCACTTGTTTATTTATATGCCTGTTTGTCCACGTTTCGCTAATGTGTAATATTGTGCTCATATCCACAACATAATTGTATGGATAAAGGCACGAAAGTGAAAGAAAATCTACAGTGTATAATGTGTTATCAACATACTTACGTCCAATATTAAACTACTAAAAGTAAGTATGGTATAGTAAACATCTGTTGAAAGATATGAAGTCTTTTCATATCCATTCTCCCTCCCTTCTCCACCACCTAAGCTTCTCTCTGGGTCGCTGTTTCCACCACACACCTCTCCTACCCTTTCGTCCCCTACTCACTCCCTTTGTTAACCAACATAGAGTAAGATAATGGTGAAATGATCCTTCAGGCATTGATCATATTTATATTATCATACACCTCTGTATTAAGCACCAACAAATCAATCACATACTTCGGTATATCTGCCACCTATTTCATCCTGTTGTAAGCTGTTACGTGACATCCGCACTGCAAGTTGGACCTTGTGTTACAAGGACAACGGTTGTTTATCGTTAACACAGGTTATGTGTGGCTTTGGACGTCCTTTAATTGATATTTACGTGGCAACTTAAGCTTTCCGATATAAACACGTAAGGCTTATGTTCCTGCCATTATTGTATTACCCAAACAAATCAGGGATCGGGTCTGACGAACCACCAACTCAATGTTTTAACGAAAATATTCCGACCTCTTGTCACAAGAGGGTCGGCAAGACAGTCAGACGTCATAAACAATGGCTCCTACGAAACGACCGATGACTCCACCTGTTCACATGAGGATGCAATGTAGTGCTTGCAGTCAGAATATTATTTCCTAGTCAGTATTTAGATAATAATATTTAGATGATAACAGATACATTTTCTTGGGACATCACGAATTGAATCGATCATTTTGGATATCACAGGAGTCCTCCTGCGTGTTACTATTTTGGGGTACTGTATATGGGTAGAATAGGATTTAAAAATTAAGAGAAAGTAAGTATAAAATACTCTTAACAGTGATGAACGACTTCACTAAAATGAATTTCCTTTTAATTATATTTTTTACTACCATTAGACAATTAAATTAATCTCAGAAGTGGCTCATCGTACTCACGCGGGATAATACTCATACCATTTACGTGAAACTGTTCATTCCTAAGCTAAATAAAGTTGTCTCCCGGTAGCACGAAAAAAAAGATACAAAGGCATGAAAGTGTTAATGATATGGCTCAAGCATCCATTCACTTCTTTAGTAAATTTTGGTTTAGTCTCAAAAAATGTGGGGAACCCCTCGCCCGTCGTTCTGCTGCCTCACAGGGTCGGCGTTACGGGATGACGAGATATCCTGGGAAGCCTATAGCCCCACAGTCGGCCTCAGAATGCTCAAACTGATCACTCAACGAGACGCTTTGTACCTGAACTTTCCATTAATCCAGGTAACAATTGTCATGAAACTTTTACAAATACCACACGTCCTTCTTCAGTTACGTAGGGACTTTTGAGGTGAAGGGGTTATATATAGCTGTTACTGTCTCTATCATCAGAACAGGCTGTTCATAGGTTAAAAGAAATCGTCTGAAGTAGCAAAGACGTACAAATACAGACGCATCAAGCTGAAGGAATATTATCGATTGGGGAAAAATATACATAAATGTAAAGAAATAGTGTGAACTAAGGTAACGCAAATAAAGTTAAATAGTAAGCGGTGTTAAGTGAAGGAAGTGTCAGAATTTTGTAGTTAATGCTGTAATACTCTTTCGTTTACCCACTGCAAGGGAAAGCAACTTTTTTTTTTTTTTAAATGGAAGGACGGGTATTCGAAGAGCCGTATTTGAGAGAGAGAGAGAGAGAGAGAGAGANGGGGGAGGTGGAAGAAGGGGGGGGAGAGGGGGAGAGAGGGAGGGGGGGAGAGAGGGGGAGGGAGAGGGAGAGAGAGAGAGAGAGAGAGAGAGAGAGAGAGAGTCCGACCACCCAACATACAGGCACACATACAAATACAGTACAGCCAGACAGAACGCACACTCACAAACACATACATATATTGAGTGTGTGTGTGTGTGTGTGTGCGTGTGTGTGTGTGTGTGTGACTCTCTCTTTCAGGTAACCTCATACCTACTCACTGTCCAACTGCATACACTTCCTCCATTTTCGAGGTGAGGAGTATTGTTCATTTCTGACTCTTATACTACATACATCCAGTCACTGTTTCTGTCAGGTACCTGCACATTTTCATGAATCGGTATGGTTTGTAAATCGTCTCATTTCATCACTCGCCATTTTTATTTGCACTCTTTCTATTTATGCGGTACTGTGAACGAGAAAAATTTTCCATAAAAACAAAAAACAAAAAAAATCGGGGGGGTCGAGGGGAAGGGAACAAGAACTTACTTTCCTCATACGCAGACTCAGCAGACACCTAGTTCAGCACTGCTTTTTACCCGAGTCACCGAGTGGTTGTGCTCCATCTCTTACACCCACAATTCCCCGTTGCTTATTGGCAGCAAAAACGAGTGGCAGAGAATGATCTAGTGGACGGACACACGTTGCGTAGTCGTATACGATTCCTGTCACCCGAATCTGATACCTTTTGAAGTGCATCTGAGTATCTCAAGGTGTTCACTCAATTGCAAGTGTGAGCAGTAGTTTTTTTTTATTTATTTTTATTTTTTAAGTTTCCTCCACTACCTTATGTAACAAGTTGATGCCTCCACATTCTCTGCCCACAAAAGAGGTTGGCAAATTTTTCCAACTTTTATTTAACATATGCCATCAACAAAAGCTCTTTGGAGGAAGATGGGCTTTCATTTCTGCTAAAACATTATTTTTTTCTGTTGCCAGTCATGGGTCTCACTTAAATTATATAGTCTAGCTCATACATAAAACATATTTAGTTAATTCCACCTGCAGTTCCTCTGTTATGAATCCTATTTTTGTTCCGTTCTCTTTAGTTTCGCCCCTCTGTCTCTCTCTCCCCACCTGCTCCCACACGGCTGTTTTTCATTCCTTGGACTGGGGCGCTATGACAGATCTAATTCCGGGGTGTGTTGAGGACAGAGGCAACGGCAATTATTCAGAGGACAGAGAGGAAGGGAATGATGCATGATATATACGTATTGCAACGTGGAGGGGCGGGAGGGAGATGAGGGATGGGGAAGATTAAGTGGGAAATTTAAAAGGAATGGGAAGGAAGAATGAATGGGGAAGGATATTAATGTTTGAAGGAAATGGGGCAATGAGAGTGTAGAGAACAGGAAGTCTGTAGGAAGAAAGGAGACAAAGACAAAGCTGAAAAGGAAAACTGTTGAGAATGAGAAGGTAGAAACACACATACACACACACACACACACACACACACACACACACACACACACACACACACACACACAGACCCTCAGACCAGCAGAATACAGATTTTTTTAAAAAATGCAAAAAAAGAAGATACTAAAGGCCAGGAGCCCGCAAAATTGTTCCTTTCAAGAAAAAACAAAAAGGTAACAGAGCCAAATTCAAGATTCTTTCATATCGAGATGCCTGGTCACATTCCGTTTAAAAGACTGGAGATCATAGGCAGTAGGAAACGCAAACAGAGGGAGATAGTTCCAGACCTAACCTGTTGCATACATGATAGACTGAGAGTAACGGTTGACTCTTGCGTTTGAGAGCTGGACAGAAAAGGGACGAGAGTTTGTTGCTTGAAGGGTGCTACGCGCCCGCCGTATGGTACAGGGATGTGAGTAGTGACCATTGTAGAGAGAGAGAGAAGAGATAACGATGCAACACTGCGTCGAAGAGACAGAGCTTGAAGGGAGCCAGTAAGTATACATCTATTGATCAGCTGTATAACTCACCATGATCGTGTTTCTCCTTCCCTTTCTCTCATACCATCTACCTACTCCCCTCTTCTCCTTTCCTCACTTTTCTACCGACCCGTCTTTATTATTTCCGCATCTCCCTTCGTCTGTCTCTCATTGTTCTCTTCGTTTTGTTCTTAGTTCTTTATTTTTCTCACTCACTCCTCCTGGTGTCTTCTCTCACCTCAAGATTCCCTCATCAGCTCCCTAGTTTTCTGTATTTCCGTTTGCTCTCTTTGTTTGATTGTGTACCTTTCCTTCCCGACGTTTCTTTTAGCTTCTTCTCCTCTTTCAGACCATCAGAGGTAGAACAGATGAACAATTATTAAAAAAAAAAATTAAACGCTTCAGTACTTTATGGTTTGCTATATACAAAATTATATTGTTTTGTTAAATTTTGAAGGATATCCTATAATGAATATGGCATTGAAGTCTATCTGTAACCCTTCCCTCTGGAAAAGTCTCTGCAGATTTTAATAAAACAGTAAGCAGATAGCGAGAAAACAACTGTAGGCTCGTTCTCTGATTCAAAAGGTGGATATTTCGTAAATGGATCCGGAATAAATGCTCAGTTGATTGATTTTTAAGTTAACAGCCATTTCCATGTGAACCAGCACTTGTCTTACGCACTCCAGCTACTCATACTTCCTTCAAATTGTGAATATACGTGATGAAACCAGATTTTTATACATTATTACCATCATCTCCAGAAAGATTTTGACAAAATTCCCCATTGTTGATTCCTTGAGAAACTATGAACGATTTTTTTTTTTTTTCAGTGGCAGTGTTAATTGAATTGATAATTGACTGGTGGGATATAAACAAAGAATTATACTTGAGGAGAACATCAGAGTCGGATGTAAGAGTAATGAGTGTGGATGAAAGAATGAGAAGGCTTGTGCTGGATGTGAAAGCATACTGAGGTTGGGGGAAAGGACTCTCTCACAACTACTGGGTGGTGGGGAAAAT
This sequence comes from Birgus latro, assembly GCA_018397915.1. Classification (NCBI taxonomy): domain Eukaryota; kingdom Metazoa; phylum Arthropoda; class Malacostraca; order Decapoda; family Coenobitidae; genus Birgus; species Birgus latro. Next base: position 2,651 of record JAGKTI010016821.1, on the reverse strand, counting down.
CAAGGTATAAATGCGAAGGACAAATAGAAGGTGAGAAGGGCAGGAGGAAGCAGTCCATACAAAGAGGGGAGAAAGGTTGCAAGAGCATGGAAAAAAAAAGGCAGTATAAGAGAAAAGTATACGAGTGATTGGATGAATATGATCTGGAGCAGATCGGGGAAGTGGAAGCTGTGTGCAAGGTATTCACAGAAAAAATATCTTCAAATATGAGGTGTTGTGTGCGATGAAGAGAAGACAAAAGAGGGTGCTAGGAACAGCATGATGGAATGAAAAGGTGAGACAAGCTGTGACTGAAAAGAAGAAAGCATATAGTGATTTGATGGGAAGCAGAGGCTTGGATGAAACGGATGGATGGAAAAGAGAGTTATACACAGAAAAGAAGAGAGGTGAAAAGGTCGATAAGGCAAAGTAAAAAGAGAGTGGATGACGAGTTTGGAAGGAATTTGAGTGTAAAGTGGAGGTAATATAAGAAAATGTTTTGGAAAGAGGAAAAGAGAGTTAGACAGGGTGATAAAGATGGTAGTAAAAGACTGATAGGTAAAAATGGAAGATTGGTTGTGGAGAAGGGAGGAAAATTGAGCAGATGGAGAGAACACATTAAGGAACTCTTAAACATAGAGAATGAAGGTAACCGAGTAAAAGTGGCTGAGGAATCGCTGGGAGAAGGAGGGAGATGGGAAGCGAGGAAGAGATCAATAGGATGAAAGTAATGGAAGCACTGGGGAAAGTCAAAATGGGGAAAGCCCCAGAAATTGATGGAGTGTGTGGCGAAATACTGAAGAGATAGTAGTAGAATGGATATGAAAGTTGTACAGTACATTTAAGGCCCGTTTTCTCGTCAGTTAAGAAAGTTCCCTAGCACCACTTCCTTAGCGATTTATTTTTAGACATGGCTAGTTAATGGCCGAAGTAGAGGAGCATTGAAAGGACTCTTAACTCACTGATAACAAGAATACAGTTTCTTTTATTTTCTTATCTCCTGACAGTTTTATTCTGCTTACTTCAGGCTCATCTAATGTAAGCAAAAATGAATGGGAAGATGTCATCGTACTGAAGTGGTTGAGTCCACTATCTGAGTACATCCAAACTCTAAGAATGTTTGACAGAACGAGAGAATAACGACAGACTGCAACTTTCAGGGGAAAAAAAAAAAAGGTGCAGATGAAAGATAAATGACGAGAGAGAGAGAGAGAGAGAGAGAGAGAGAGAGAGAGAGAGAGAGAGNAACAAAACAAAAAAAAAATATAAAAGAAGAAGAGAGAAAAAAAAGACCAAAACAGACAGGGAAAAAAAAAAAAAGGAGAAGAAGAAAAAAAAAGAACGAGAGAGAGAGAGAGAGAGAGAGAGAGAGAGAGAGATTACGAATATGATTTGAGAATACCTCCAGTAACAGGAATGGGCAGATAAACAGATAAACAAAGTGATAGGAGGGCAGAGGAGGAATAATTTCGAGACTTAAGAGAGACAGACAAAAAACGACTACGTAGAGTTGAAATAATGTAATAAAACCGAGGAAAACAGACAGTTTCTTGTAATTTCCAAATACTGAAAAAAAAAAAAAAATCTAGAGGAGCACTCAGTGGAGCGCATCTCTCCGACAAGGGCAACGTAATTTCCAAACCACTCTTCATAATGGGCTAGGTTTTCTCA
>JAGKTI010016820.1:0-12830 GCA_018397915.1 Birgus latro | reverse complement strand
ACTTTGGCGAAAGCTTTGTCATTGCACTTGACATCTCAAAGGCTTTCGATCGAGTCTGGCATAAATCTTTAATTTCCAAACTGCCCTCCTACGGTTTCTATCCTTCTATCTGTGCCTTCATCTCTAGCTTCCTTTCTGGTCGTTCTATAGCCGCTGTTGTAGACGGCCATCGTTCCTCTCCTAGACCTATCAACAGTGGTGTTCCTCAGGGCTCTGTCCTATCACCAACTCTCTTCCTTTTATTCATCAATGACCTTCTAAGCTGTACATCTAATCCTATCCACTCATATGCTGATGATTCCACCCTTCACCTTTCCATTCGGTTCCTGCAACGTCCATCTCAGCAGTTACTTCAACAAAAAAGGGATGAGGCTATGGCACACCTAATGTCTGACTTGGCTCGTATCTCTGATTGGGGTAAAAATAATCTTGTTATTTTCAATGCATCAAAAACTCAGTTCTTACACATATCAACCCGACAAAATCTTCCTCAGGATTACCCACTAATGTTTAATAATGAACAGTTATGTCCTGCATCATCCTTGAACATGCTTGGGGTTTCATTCTCTCAGGATTTGTCTTGGAAAGAACATATTACATCTCTTGTGAAATCCGCTTCCAAGAGATTAGGTGTGCTAAGCCGATTCCGTACTTTCTTTGCCCCTGCACAGTTGTTGACCTTGTACACGGGTTTTATTCGCCCGTGTATGGAGTACAACTCTCATGTGTGGGGAGGCTCCCCACATGCAGCTCTTCTCAATGGGGTGGAGTCGGGGGCTTTTCGTCTCATTGACTCTCCTTCTCTTGCTGATTCCCTTCAACCATTGTCTCTTCGCCGCAGTGTTGCATCTTTGTCTCTCTTCTGTCGCTGCTTTGGTGGTCACTGTTCCTCTGAGCTGTCTGCTTGCATCCCTCCACCTCTGCGACGGGCACATGGTGCCCGTCTGGCGGCAAACTCTCATCCCTTTTCTGTCCAGCTCTCTGGTGCAAGAGTTGACCGTTACTCCCAGTCTTTCATTTATGCAACTGGTCAACTCTGGAGCTGTCTTCCTCTGTCTGTGTTTCCTGCTTCCTATGATCTCCAGTCTTTCGGGTGTGGTGTGTCCAGGCATCTCGAATTGAACGGATCTTGAATTTGGCTCTCTTTTGTACTGTTTTTGCTTTTTCTTGGAGGGAACAGTGTGCAGGCCCGTGGCCTTTGGTTCCTTCTTCCTTGGATTAAAAAAAAAAAAAAAAAAAAAAAAAAAATTGCAGGGGTTAGGGGACACTGACCCCTGTGAATGGGGGGCATCCGTGAATTTTGGACACTCCTCCCAGAAAATGCCCGTGCAGTATTATGTTACCCCTGTAAGCCCTTAAACACCATTTTAGGGACCTGAAACCAGCATAAAATATCACAAACGTATACTGTACTGCAGTATGCAATACTTTAATAATTAAGAAGTTGTTTGGTTATAAGAATTTAGGGTAATTTTGTTTTTGATGACTGCCACAGACTTCTACTGCAGTGTACACAAAGACCTTTAAAACCATTTCTGGTACATGAAAATAGCATAAAATATCACAGATATATACTGAACTACCATATATAAAACTGTAATAAGGAATGTTTTTAATCCACCCCCTTCCCCCGACGAATGATGCACGTCACAATATTTTTTCACGCTGAGACCCACCGACGTGCATCATACGTCAGTCAGTTGCACATTTTTCAAGATTTGCAGGTGATTTTTGGTATGCATGTGTGGGAGACCTTTCTCTACCCCCAGCCAGGTGGCAACACTCCCTGACCCTGTACAACACCTTCCCCCCCCTCGGGGGTGCCCCATTTTCTCACAACTCACCTGTTGGCAGTGACCTGGCCAGTAAAGACACATAGTACCACTGTCTCTCTGACGACGAAATTCGAGGCAAAAGTGATTCCTGATGTGAAGGACAAAGATTACGTGGCACAAGAGTTAGTAATGAACGGAAGTAATGAGGAAGTAACATCGCCAAGGTAGGTGTGATATGTTGATGTATTTAGTGGGGGAACAACGCTTATATCACCTATATTATTGTGTGAAGAGCAATCTACTCTTGTACTACACATAAATTCGTATTGTACTACACATAAATTCGTACCAAATAAATAAATATCTACGAGGCTGTGTGGTTTTGGTTAAGTTTCCCTCGCATAGGGACTTTTTTCATGAAGCGTGGCATCATAGAAACTGGTATCCAGGTGAGGGATCCCCTACCTGTTTAGAATATTTTTCATTTCAGGTGAGCGCTCTCTCGCTGAATTTTTGATGTTTCTCACCAAAAGTGGACGTTTGAGCCAAAAAAAAGACAAGTTGAAAATCGGTCGGGTTCTGGGGGTGGGTTGGGTAAAAAAAGTGGTCGGGGTTAATGGATATGGTTATAAAAAGGAAGAGTAAATTAACAGCTGGTGACTTCCATGGACTGGGCATGCAGGAATATGCGGGAAGAGACCGACGCCATGAATCATCCCCGTTGCAACACCACGGATTCCTATCTGTAAAATTTTTTCACAAGGGACGAACCCGCGAATTTGCAGGGCCATGAATGGCGGGGCCGCGAATCATTGGGGTCATCTGCATATGTCCATCCATTATCCAATTCTATGCCACCCCATGAGGAGCATAGGAGCCCGGCATTAGGCAAACTGGTCCTGATATTTAAGATGAGAGCGACCAGCCTCACTCATAGCAATAAACCCCAACCACCTCATAGATATAAACCTTCACAGGCTCAATCCAATTGGAGCGCCTTAATTACCCACTAAATCACCAGGCACCTTAATTTGATTATTTGGTCAGTAAATGGGTTCTTGGTGTACAGGAAACTATTTGGCTTATCACTCAGTGTAGAACCACCCTTAGACAGAAGGAAGAGGAAAGAGCGAAGGAAAGAAAGACAGAAGGGGGAATGTAAAGTCACCCGTAGGCAGAAGGAAGAGGAAACAATGAAAGAAAGACAGAAGAGGAAGGAAGGAAGAGAGAAAAGAGCAGCCACCCAAAGCAGCACTACATCAAGTGAGTGGATGGTGAACACCCACACCTACCACTATTTGTAAAACCTCTGACATATGAATTTAAAGAATCATTTGCCAAGAATGAAATGCTGTTTTTTCACCACTATAACGTTGATTGGCCGTTAGTTGGTCATCTACACTGATCCAGTGATTGTGCCATGCTTGATAACTGACCATGTATTTTTAGATTGATTGGCTGTGATATCACCTTAAAGGAAGAGGATTCAAAGAACAAGTCTTGCATATGTTATTAACTAAAAGAATGTATAATTCAGGAGAATATAGCCATTCCTGTGGATAAGTTGCACCAAAAATTTTCTAGTCTGGAGCAGTTTAATTATGTTTAAACACCACTTTCAAAATTTGGTGTAGTTGTAGATAAACTGTTCTGAAGTGAAGAAATTTGGTACCAGATATCACTTAGTTCGTTAACCCTTGCCGCACAGCAGACCTTATATGAGATACAATGAAGGTCTGCACATGCCGAGCTGCAGGCCTCATAAGTGTAACAGTTTACATTGGTTATAGAACACTGACTCAGGGGAAGTAAACTACCTTGCAAAGAATCAGCACAGCAGAGGTTAATGATGAAAATATTGAAATTATTTTAGGGACTCAGTAGTGAATCACCCTGTATCTCTTCCATAGCAATTTATTCTTGCATGTTAAGGAATCAAGCCACATCAGAACAGTATTAAAATAATATTGTATGGGAGAGTGATAAGGTGGTATATGCTAAATAAATTGCTTAGGAAGAGTTGCTGTGAAGTCTCCAGTGCCACCTAGAATACAGCTCTCAGATTGAATACTGTATAGTCACCTGGTTGTTGTTGATCAACCCTGGTCTGTCTGGCTGAGCAGACCTATCAACCACAGGCAAGCAACTGTCCTTGCAGGGCCTTCTGTGCAGTGAACCAATGTTCCCTTGCAGTTGACAGCATCTTGTTACAGCAAGGCATGGGGAAAAGTGTGGAGGTTTGGTTCCTGAATGAACACTGCACCTGTCTTTCTCCATCCAGTTAGCAGGGGCACCATAGCAGGCTGAACATCGCCCTGTTATTTGGTTATGTGGTTACCACCCATCATTGTGAATGGTTTGCTGGGTTACAGGAAACTATTAGGCTTGTCACTCAGTGTAGAGCCACCTGTATTGGAAAGAAGAGTAATAAAAAGGGACAATGGAAAGAGAGCCGTAGAAATAGTACAGACACAGAAAAAGAATGACAAAGGTGACGAAGTAGTAGTCAGCAGTACATCAGGTTAGTGGATGATGGTCACCACCACCTGCCACCAAGTCATCTGGTATGGTCAGTTTGTTTTCATGTGGTGGAACTTGACCAGTTTTACAAGCCAAGTAGGGAGTCGAGGTTGCGTGAAATTTGATGAGCTAGTTATGAGATAGGAACTTTGATGAGCTAGATAGTTATGAGATAGGAACGAGTCTCCGTGGTTACTATTCAGATGTATCAAGTCTGACTAAACCTAGCCATCAGCAGACTTTAAAGGGGTTAAGGATATTTGTCAGGTGTAAACAAAACTGTAGTAGCAAGAATCAATGTAGAAAGTACAGCACATCACCAAACTGAAGAGTTTAAGATGACTGTCTCATGTATTGCCAATAATCAGAAAAAATTTTGGTCCAGAGTGCAGTATTTTTTTGGGCAGTAATTGGGCATTCCACACTTTATGCTGTGCTGGGTTTGTTTTCTCCTCACAGAACTGGCCAACTCTCACAACTTCAGTGCCAAGTCATGGTTATATAACGTTTGTTGAGAGGTACGTGGTAGAAATGAGTCTCCTTGGTCACCAAACTGACATTCCAGTCCAGCTACATTTGGTCATTAACTGAGTTGAAAGGGATTACTGATCTTTGTCAGGTTACAACAAACACACTATACTGTAGTTTATTTTCTGTATTTGCCATTTAGAAATTAATAGACCAGTATATACTGTATAAGGTATTTTCCACTGTATAAAGCAAAACTTCTTACTGATTTAAACTGATAACAAATGTTCATGAGGAACTTGTGTGTTTGTATAGTTTAAATGCTTTTATTTATAGTTCTTGTATTATTTCCCCTTTTAAACCCAGAATATTGTAACACTGTTGCTATTGAGAAGGATTATTAACACTTTCAGCCTCATGAGTGTGCAGAGTGCATGTGTGTTTTTTTGTGTGTGTGCATTAAGGTAATGAATGGTGAATACTGCTTGTGTAACCATTTCATTGGGCAAGCATTTGATTGGTTCCCTATACAGTACAGTATATCTTTTGCCAGATGCCTTAATTTTGTATGGGGTGGTCACAAACAAATCTCCTCCATTTTGCCTTGTCCAGTCATTTGGCTGGCCTCCCTTCAACTCACACCCCTTTCTCTCATATATCTCTCCACTTGGCTTATAAGAAGTAGGCTGCAGCACTAGCCAAACAGAATGATACTCTCAAGGGGAATGGAATGCTGGTGATGGGGAGAGCTAGAGCTCCTGTTTCACTAGGTACCAGAATGTCGACCATCCCCCTTTGCTGACCTTTTCAGTTTAACACTAACATGGAAAGCAGACTAGCATAATCTCCCATACACTGTCCTCTAGCTATCTCATGCACTACCCTAAATGCGCTTTACATATCACATAACGTATCCCACTACGTCACAAGGGTTGAAGCCAGCAAGGGCATGTGGCCAGAAAACTTTGCCCCTGTTAACTAGTGGTGGACATATTGAGATGTGTGGTGAGGCCTCTCCCAGCATAGATTTTGAGGCCAGGATGGGATGGGACTAGGACTTGTGCTAGAGGGTATAGGGCATTGTGGTTCCCAGGCTGCTGCTTCTGCCCAACAGAGAGGGGCTTGAACCTGGGAGTGACACCCCAGGAGGCTGCCCTAACAATGGGTGTATGACGGTTTGGCAGTTACAGTGTCAAGGTGTGCTTGGAGGGTGTCCTTGTAGCTGTCCTGGCAGGGTGCCCCGAGGCCACTACCACAGCCGCTGGTCATGGTTGGTGGGCTATGGGTCCCAGGTCCCATACCTGGACTTGGGACTGCAGGTGGGTGGGGCCTGTGGTTTGTCTCTCACTTTATATTTATCAATTATGGCAAAAAAGGAGAAAATTCAGACCAAGCCTGAGGAAACTAAATCACCCAAGGGGAGAGTGGCATCATGGAATGTTGGTAGTTTGAGGGGTAGAGGGGGGAAAGTGGTTGACGTGTTGAGTAGGAGGTGGGTGGATGTTGGATGTGTGCAGGAGGTTAGATACAGGGGTGGATCAGCCAGAATGATTGCTGGGAGGAATTGTCGGTACAAGATAATTTGGCAGGATATGGCAGATGGATATGGTAGTGAGGGTGTGTTGGTTAAGGAGGAATGGGTGGAATATGTCTTGACTGTAATGAGAGTGAGTGAAAGGATAACAGTAATGAAAGTTTTGTTCAGTGGGGTCACATTTCTGTTTAGATTGGTATACACTCCACAAGCTGAATTGGATGATTTAGAAAAAGAGAGATTCTGGGATGACTTAATATGTGTGGTCAGTGGTATAGGGGATGATGGAACTGTAGTTTTGGGAGGGGATTAACCCGCCGAGTCTCACCGACGTACGATGCACTTCACTACTTTTTTCCGTGGAGCGGGCCCACTGACGTGCATTGTATGTCAATCAATTGCACGGCCCATTGTATGCACATTTTTCAATATTCACTGGTGATTTTTGGTAGGCATATGTGGGAGACCTTCCTCTACCTGCTGTCAAGCGGAGATACTGCCTGGCCCCACCTAACCCCCACTCCCCCCCCACACTGGGCAATTTACCTGTTATCAGTAACCTGGCCAGTAAAGGTATGTTGCCCCACGGTCTCTCCAATGACGAAATTCATGGTGAAAATGATTCCTGAGGTGGAAGACATAGAAACAAAGAAGCTAGAGGTAGAAACAAACAAAAGTGATGAGGTGGTAATGTCATAAAGGAAGGTGCCATATACTGGGGTTTTGGGTGAGTGAACAATGCTTTTATCACCTACATTATTGTGTGAAAACCATTATAGACTTGTACTGCACATAAATTCGTACCAAATAAATATATGAATACGTAATTTAAAGTGACCTGAATTAGTTAACCCTTCCATAGTTCGTTTTCTTTAGCCAGGTACCCTGAAAAAGAAAGAAAACGTAAGGTTGAATGACACTTGTATCAACATTTTTAAGCTCAGAAGCGCAATTTCTCTATGAATTTTCGATGTTTCTCACCAAAAGCAGAGGTTTGAGCCAAAAAACAAAAATTCGAAAATCAGTCGGGACTGGGCGGGTTAAAATGGTCATGTAGGTGAAGCAGCTCAAGGATACGAAGGGGTGCATAAGGAATGTGCATATTGTACAAGAAATGAAGGGGGAGGGATACTTGAGTTTGGGGAGGCAATGAACATGATTGTGTGCAACATTCATTTTAGAAAAAGAAAGAGTAGGTTGATTACATACGAGTCTGGGGGAAATAGCAGCCAGATAGACTCTTTCATGGTCAGGAAGGTTGATAGGATGTTGGTGAGGGATGTTAAAGTTACAGGGAGTGAGGAGTGCATGCAGCAACACAAGTTGCTGATATGTGACATGGTGCTAAAGGAGCAGGTGATGAAAATGAGGACCTAGGCACCTAGGAGGAAACTATGGAAGCTGAAAAACCAAGCAGTAAGCAATGCCTTCTACAGCAAGATGAGTAGAGTGGTGGCTGAACAGGAAGCCATTGACAGAAGCATTAAAGAACAGTACAGAGCTCTCAAGAACAGAAGAACAGTCTCCTGAGAGTTAATGATTCAGTGTGTAGCTGGACAATGGGTGCCCCCTCCCCCCACAAGACATAAAGTAACTTGTGATGGGGTGAGGGCAAGCAGCTGCAGTTAAGGAGAAAAGAAGGTATTTTCTGGGAATGGAAAAGGGAAGGTAACGAAGGGCAATACATGGCTGTCAAGCACAGGGCTAGAAAAGAGGTTTACAGGGATATCACAGGTGAGCAGTGTGTGAAGCATTATGAAGGAAAGGTAGTGGTGAACAGTGGGGTTATTAAAGATGCCTGGAGAGAGCCTTACAACTGGTTGCTGAATGGGGAGTTTGGAACAGGGTAAGTTTGGAGTCTCCAGGTCTGGTGTTTGGCTCTTGGTCTTTGATTGATGCTGCTACTGTGAGCAAGGCAATGTAGGATGCAGGTGGGGAAGGCAGCAGATGTGTCTGGGTTGAGTGCAGAAATGCTGAAAGCCTCAGGAGATATAGGTGTGGGGTTACTTACTGACTTGATAAATATTATCATATATGAGTGTGTTGTCTCAGATGATTGGCTGAAGAGTGTAACTGTAAATGTGTACAAGGGGAAGGGTGATGCCCTGGCAAGAGGAATTATTTAGGCATAAAGCTTTTGGGCCAGTTAATGAAGGTAATGAAGAAAGTTCTAGAAGGTATGATTAGAGAAAGAGTGAATATTGATGAGATGCAGTTTGGGTTTATGCTAGGCAAAGGGACCACTGATGCCATATTCATTGTTTGACAGCTGTGGGAAAAATATACAGTACTGAAGAGAAAAGGGATCTGTACTTTGTGTTTGGTGATTTGGAGAAGGCCTTTGACAGTCCCTATGGAGGTGGTGAAGCAGGCAATGAGAAAGCTTGCGATCGAGTAGTGGCTGGTTAGGGTGGTAATGGGTATGTATGTGGGTGCCTGCACCCAGGTAAGGGTGAATGAAGATCTGAGTGATGAGTATTCTGTGAATATGAATGAGAATTCCGTTGATGTGCATCAGGGGTCAGTCTTGAGCCCTTTGTTGTTTATCATGGTACTTGAAGCCCTCTCATGTGACTTTAGAAATGGACCGGGAGATGTTGCATGCCAGTGATTTGGTGTTGATTGCAGAGAATGAAAGGGAGGTGACAGATTTATGAAGTCAATAGGTGATATGGGGCACAAGAGTAAATGAGTAAATGAAAAGAAAACCAAACTGATGGTATCTAGTGGTGGTGGTGGTACTGTCAAAGAAGAGGGAGTGTGGCCATATGTGATTTGCCACAAGGTGTGGGAAGTAATTCCATCTTGTGCAGTGTCAGTCTCCTTACGTGCTAAGGGGTCTTTGTATGCAGCATGTGTAAGGAGTGTGATGCTGTTTGGTAGTGAGACCTGGGCAGTAAAGGAAGAGGATATTCGCAGGTTTAAACATACAGAAATGACAATGATTAGGTGGATGTGCAGTGCGTCCTTGCGTGCAAGGCCTGGGGGGGCTGGGTTTACGATGGAAGAGTTGAGAGGTAGGATGGGACTAGAGTGTATTGGTGCTGTGATGAGGAGAGGTAGGCTGAGGTGGTTTGGACATGTGGAGAGGATGGGGGATGATAATTGGGTACAGAAGGTGAGAGGTGTTAATATTGGGGGAGGGGTTGGGAGGGGCAGACCGAGAAAGACATGGGACGAGGTCATTAAGTGTGACTTAAGGGTTAAGAGACTGAACAGGAAGGCTGCCAGGGATCGAGCAGCGTGGAGAGCCGCCATTAGGTGACCAAGGCCGACACATGCAAGCATGTTCGAGCCTTCAAAAACGAAAACGAAAACAATAAGAGATGTAGTATTAGATGCAGACTGCGAGATAATGCTGATTTCATGTGTGCTGTTTGTCGCGGAGATCACGTTGAGATTGTCAGGCGCAAACGTATTGATCTTGCTGGTGAGTCTCTTAAATGTGTGGAAGAGTTTTGTTATCTGGGAGACATTATGTGCTGGAGGTGGGGCTGGAGTTAGTTCTGTGGCTAGAGTGAGGAGTGGTTGGAAGAAGTTCAGGAAGCTGTTGCCTCTCCTGACACTGAGAGGGTATCCCTCTGTGCTAAGGATCACTGTATGCGGTATGTGTTAGGAGTGTAATGCTGGGCAGTAAAGGAAGAGGATATTTGCAGACTCAAATGTACATAAATGACAATGATTAGGTGGATGTGCAGTGCATCCTTGAGTGCAAGGCCTGGGGGAGCTAGGTTTATGATGGAAGAGTTGAGAGGTAGGATGGGACTGGAGTGTTTTGGTGTTGTGCTGAAGAGAGGTAGAATGAGATGGTTTGGGCATGTGGAAAGGATGGGGGATGATGACTGGGTGCAGAAAGTGACAAATGTTAATGTTAGGGGTAGGGTTGCAAGAGGTAGATTGAAAAAGACCTGGGACGAGGTCATTGAATGTGACCCCAGGGATAAGGGACTGCATAGGGAAGCTGCCAGAGATCAAGCAGCATGGAGAGCTGCCTAGGCCGACTCATGCAAGCATGTTGGAGCCTTTAAAAATGAAACAAATAAATCATTCCTCCATCTCATCTTTGACCTCCTCCTCCTCCACCTTACATACACTCTTCTAGCTAGAGACTAATTCTTCATCCTCTCTACATGGCCAAACCAGCTCAGAAAATTTCTCGTAACACTTTGTCACTCTGCCATAACACCACAATGCTCCTTTATTTCCTCATTTGTCTGTCTGCCCATGTAACTCGTCGTGCTACTCTCAAATAACTCATTATTTCTCTCACTATTGTATTCTATAGTATTCTTTTCTTTTCCTGGCTATGTGTTCTGTACTTCATCCCACTTTCAGGTGGGAAAATAGAGGCAGGATGATGATTAGGATGATTATGATGATTAAGGGCAAAATATGCAGTGCTTGTAATATTGCAGCTTTCAGTGTTTTTGTTTCAAGGTTTGTTTGTGTTCATAATACTGTATAGGTTAGGCAAGTATGAACGAGTGTTATGCTATGAGTGTAGGATTTAAACCCCTGCATCTCCCTAGTATAGTGTATTTTGTAAACTTGTGTTCTTATGAGAATACACAGCAGACATGAATTTAGGGAGGTGTGGTAGGCATTGTTCCCCCCCCCCCCTCAGATTTTCAACAGACCAATAATACAGGCTAAAATTTGAGTCCCAGAAACTTTTATTGGGTAGCCTTAATAGTACAAAAAGTAGCAATGTAGTATTTCTATCTGTCTATAGCCCGACGCCCTAATCCCGCAAAGGGTGGCAACAGACAAAACGCCTCCAAGTCGCTCTATCACCCACCATTTGCCTACCCTCCCCCCAGCTCACTCCCCCCTCCCTCATATACCTCTCAACTCCATCCCTCCACCTTATCCTCGGTCTTCCCCTCCCTCTCCCTCATCTACATACACCCTCTTAGTCATTCATTCATTCTCCATTCTCTCCACATGTCCAAACCACCTCAGTGTATTTCTCCTAATCTTCTCAACCACATCCACATCTGCCCTACAACGTTCCTTCACTTCTTCATTCGTCAACCTGTCCCTCCATGTCACTCCACATGCTCCTCTCAAGTAACTCATTTCCACTGCTCTCACTCTTGACTTGTTCCCCTCTAGCAAGGTCCATGCCTTGCTTCCATATGTCAGGGTAGGGATCACAATGCTACCATGCAGTGACTTCTTGACTTCCATACTCATCTCCCTGTTTCTCATCACCGCTTTCAGTGAACCAACAACCTTCCTTCCCTGTTGTACCCTTTCAAGTATTTCATCCCCAAAACTTCCATCCTTACTTATCCCACTACCCAAGTACTTGAATGCACTCACATTCTCCATATCCTCACCAATGTAGTATTTACTGTGGTAAAATAGATGAAAAGAGAAAACAGGGATACCACAGGTGAGTAGTGTATAAGGAATGGTGAAGGAAGAGTAGTGGTGGACAGAGAGGATATTGAGGATGCCTGGAGAGAGCATTATAAGGGGTTGCTGAGTGAGGAGTTTTTGGAGTCAGCGGATCCAATGTTTGGCCCTTGTCCTATGATTGATTCTACTAATGTCAGCAAGGCAACAAGCAGGATGCAGTCAGGGATGGCAGCAGGTGTACTGCTGAAATGTTGAAGGCCTCAGGAGATATAGGAGTGGGTTTAGATACTGATCTGATAAATCTGATTATATATAAGTGTGCTGTCCCAGATGACTAGCTGAAGAGTGTGACCGTAAATGTGTACAAGGGGACAAGAGATGCCCTAGAGAGAGGAAATATAGAGGCATAAAACTTTTGGATCAGATAATGAAGGTAATGGAGAGAGTCCTGGAAGGTATGATAAGGGAAAGAATGAATACTGATAAGATGCAAGTTAGGTTTATGTCAGGCAAAAGGACCACTGATGTCATATTCATTATCCAACAGCTTCAGGAAAAGTACATAAGAAAAAAAAGACAGCTTCATTCTGTTTTTGTTGATTTGGAGAAGGCCTTTGACATCATGGAGATACTGGGATGAGGTTAGTCACTGACCTGATAAACATGATTATATATGAGTGTGTTGTCCCAGATGATTGGCTGAAGAGTGTAATTGTAAATGTGTACAAAGGGAAGGGTGATGCCCTGGAAAAGGGAAATTACAGAGGTATAAAGCTCTTAGATCAGATAATGAAAGTAATGGAGAAAGTTCTAGAGGGTATGATTAGAGAAAAAGTGAATATCGATGAGATGCAGTTTGGGTTTATGCCAGGCAGGGGGACCACTGATGCCGTATTCATTGTTCGACAGCTTCAGGAGAAATATATTGGAAAGAAAAGGGAATTGTATTTTGTTTCTGTTGATTTGGAAAAGGCCTTTGACAGAGTCCCTAGAGAGGTAGTGAAGTGGGCAATGAGAAAGCTAGGGTTGGAAGAGTGGCTGGTTAGGGTGGTTATGGCCATGTACGTGGGTGCTCGTACCCAGGTAAGAGTGAATGGAGTTTTGAGTGATGAGTTTTCCGTGAATGTTGGTGTGCATCAGGGGTCAGTTTTGAGTCCCTTGTTGTTTAT
>JAGKTI010016819.1:0-19084 GCA_018397915.1 Birgus latro | reverse complement strand
CACCCCTGCAAAACTGATGTTGGGCCATGAGTTACGCTTACCTGTTGACTTGTTAATGGGAAGACCACCTGGTGAAGAGCAGCCTACAGACACCGCCAGCTATGCAAAGCACCGTCAAGAAAGGCTGGGAGCCATCAAGTTTTCAGGAGAGGTGATGAAGTGCAAGTGTGATGCCAAGGCAAGTGAGGTGAGCTTCAAGGATGGCAATCAAGTTTGGTTATACAATCCTCAGCGAAAGAAGGGACAGTCACCGAAGCTGCAGAGCCCATAGGACGGGCCTTACACTGTGTTGGACCGCCTATCAGACGTAACGTGTCGGATTCGGGGAGGCAGGAAGTCTCGTCCAAAGGTGGTACACGTGAATCGTCTGTGGCAGTACCATGGGCCAGGGCAGTACAGCTGGGGCGTCTCCAAGGGATCATGCTCTCCCACAACCGAGGATGTTGAGGAGGAGGACCACGGAGCTGAAGTGCAAGAGGATGGTGGCAGTTCCCCAAGGGAGGCAGTGATTCAGGAAGGTGATCAAGACCCTCCAGGAGGAGTGGACTGTGTGGAGGAACAAGGACATTGTCGTAAGCGGCACAGAAGAAGACCTGATAAGTTGAAGGATTATTTTGTGTATAGTTAGATGCTTCATAATTAGGAACTAGGGAGGGGGTACGAAGCGAGATTTGCCAGAAGTTTCCCGATGTTTACGGTAAGCTAGTTCCAGTATCGGTACGAGTGAGAGTTGCCAGTTTGCCTGCTGTTTGTAAGCGTTGTTGTTTCGTAAGTTATACATTAATTTTTATGCTCTTTTTCTCTATAATGTTTTATTTATGTGATTGTTCGATAAATTATGTGATTTGTTTGTAAGGTATATGATTTAGAGTGTTATGTAATGTAAGGACACTGGCATATTTTGGGTGTCTTTTAGTTGGGAACTGTTAACTGTTGCACCGTCGAGTTCGTGCTAGAAGTGTCTTGAATAATGCAAGCTTATATAAGAGTTGGGAACGGAACTAGTCCAGGTTTAGTTGGGCCTCGGCCAGTTTGAGTGAAGTTTAGTTGGGTGTCGGTGCAGTGTCAGTGAAGTTTGTATATTTTCGGTACTTGTGAAAACCGTCAAGTGTTGTCAAGTATTAAGTGTAATAACAGTGAAGTGTTGTCAAGCACTGAGAGTAATAACCGTGGAGTGTTGTCAAGTATTAAGTGCAACTACAGTTAGTAAAGTTTTTATAGCTCCAGTGCTGGTGGGAAAAGTGAAGTGAAGTTAGAAAGCATCAAGTGGAATTATTTGGAATACAAAGACAGTGAACTTTAAGAAGCCAATGTTTATTTTCTCCTCAGGTGATCTTCTGTACTGTACACCTACGGGCTGACCATAGGAAGAATGACTCACTGGGCAACGTCATTCCTATACTGAACTACTGCTGTTGGAGCCTGTGGCAGTGTGGAGACTGGGGACATAACACAATGAATTTCTTGCAAGTTAGTGTTCAAGTTCAACCCTGTGTGTGATGATAGGGCCTGTTCCCATTTGGCAACTGGTAAGTTAAAATCACCAACTATTACATTTTTATGGGTGCTAGATATTTCTGCAATTTGGCTGTAAATTTCACTGTCTTTGTTGCTTGATTGTGCTGGTGAACCATAAATTAACCTAAGCACTGTGTTGCTATGGGATTTATTTCTAAGATGGAGATAAATACTGTCAACATTACCAGTAGAGGGCTTTGGAATTACAACTGGATGAGCTCATGAGATTGGCTTTGCATTACACAGTTGGTTCCTGCATGTAGGATAATCAGACTTCCAATAGGTGTACCCTCCAAAACAGTGTCCACAGCCTCAGTTACATCATTAAGTCCGGCACCTGCAATGCAATATTGCTGCCTTTTAGTTGGTGCTCTGCTGCGGAACATCACAACCTGTCCACGGATGATTGAGTCCCCCACTACTTGATCTTGAGTATCTTCGTCAGCATTGGCTAATATCTGAAATTCACAGCATGTAGTGAGTGGTTAGATGTGTCGCGTCCTTGTTGCTCTCGCACCATTTCGCACTAGCTGGAAATTGCACCATTCAGATGAGTGTTGGTTATTTTCAGCAGCAGGAGGGGGAACATTGTCAGTGTCACCTTGAGCAATGCCTGTCCTTTGCCAAAAGACACACTGTTCCTGACGTTACTAGCAACAGACTCCTCCAACGTACGACCCTGCAAGTAAGGATATCAGTTTTGTTAGTAGCGCGGACAGCTTTTTCTCAAGGTTGTGGTGGAGTTTGCACATCCTACAAACAGAAGACCGATCAGTGAAAAACGACTCTGTGAAATTACTGGAGCAGGCCGTGCACATTACATTCTAGGGCATTTTGAAACTTGGGAGTTACTGAAAAAACATATGGAAGATAAATAAATAAAATGACTGTGATAAAGTTACTGTTCAGTACAAGTATCCAAAAGGGATTATGCAGCAAATTAGTTTCTCAGTATCACCAAACAGAAATTTTACCCATCATACCAGGCTTTTGCTAGTAACAGGTGAGGGTACTCTTACTGCACTGTTATTGAAATGTTTACGAAGTACTGTAGCTACCTGAAACAAGATGAATTATTAATTTGGTTAATGCTGTTGCAGAGAATGCAAAGTTAATTGCGATATGTAATGATAAACTTCAAATTTAGTTATCAGCTGAGAAAAAAAATTATGGAAAACAATCTCAATACACACAGTATAAAAAATACCTTGAAAATAGAACAGTACTATACTATAATTAAACAGCAGATGAAATATATTGCGAATTAATGTAGCAGTTTGTTTATATACATATATTTTTCTTAACCTCTCAAAAGTGAAAACTTTGTTGTCGCCTGGAATGAAGGTACTAAACTTTTTTTCACGGAATGCAAGGGTAGAGAAATAACAGTAAACCAGTAGAACAATGCCGATGAACAGAGAAGAAAAAACATGTAACTTAAAACAAAAAGTGTTGTCTGGAAACAAAAATATTTACATGTATGGTGGCCTTTTAAAACAGAGTTGTCTTGCATCAATGGTGAATTAAATGTTGAGATGCAAACTGCATTTTCAAGTGAAACAAGAGGGGAATCTACCTGCTGAAATATTCAAATTTGCCATGAAACGGAAGAAAGAAGATGAAAGAAAGAAAGAAAAAAAGAAAAAATGGTTAACCAAATAGCCCAAATAAAGGTAGACTAGTGGCGGAAGAGCCAATCAAAACGAACAAACCTCTACTCACTAAATATGTCTGTATACATGGTATATAAACTGTTTTCAATTGTGAAAACAATGAACAAACTAATGGAACAGTACTCACACACTCACAACACTGAGTGCAGGGTAATGCTTAACACTAAATACTGTACACTGGATATACTGTACCTGATACTGCAGCTGTTTACATCCATGAACACAAAGGTGCCAACCACAATCACAAAGAACTTCCACAAACCGTTTCCACACTACTGTATAACATGCAACAATGCACTGAATCGCTGCATCACTCTAAACTAAAGCACGGCTCGAACAAAAACGTCAAAAACATTAAAAAAAATTCCACTCAACCAACAAAATCAGCTCGAACAAAACAAGTCAAAACAAAACAGAGTTCCACTCACTTCCGAGTGCATGTACAGGGTATAAACTGTTCTTAGTGGTGAAACAACATACAGTTAACACTCATCTAATCGTAGCTGTAAACACAGGGTAATAATACTGATCACTTCCACAAGAACAACTCACTACTGTCACGCTTTTTGGTGCTAAGAGTAACACAGGGTAATAATACTGATCACTTCCACAAGAACAACTCACTACAGTCACGCTTTTTGGTGCTAAGAGTAAACAAACAGGGCAGGACAAAGCTTTTCACACTTAATACACACAACAAAACTCAAACATATACGCTGGATTTTCACTCCGTACACAGGAATAATACGTCCAAGACACTTGTAAATACAGGTGAACTATTTGTACACTGAATATTCACTCGAAGTCACTCAAGTCGTGTAAAAACTGGTAAGTGGTAAAGCGCTCCAGCCTTCTGGAGAGGGGTCTTCTGGGCAAGTGAACGGGGTCAGGGAGGGAGAAAAAATATGGAAGGTATGGTGAGTGGCCGAGAGGGAGGGAGTAAGAGAGAGGGCAACAAAGACCCAATAACTCTGGACTAATGTTGTTAAAGGTGAGGGTGAGCAGGGACTGGGCGGGAAGGGCTGAAGGATGAAGAGGGAGAGAAGGAACAAGGATGGATGAATGGAAGGGATGAGCCAGTTGTAAGAGGGGGGACAAAAAGGTAGGTGAGAGGGAAATAGGGGATACTGAGAGATTAAAAGCAGAATGATGAAAGTGATAGGGAAATGGAAGAAGGCGAGAGGGACAAAGGGGAAGGGGGCGAAAGTAGTGAGTGGAGAAAGGGAAGGAGTAGAAGGGTGTTTTAGCGGAAAGTGAGAGTGAGGAAGAGTGGGAACACATGTGTATGAGAGGTGTGTGGAGTGTGAAAGAGAGGAGACAAGTGAGAGAAAAGGGAGGCAGAAGAAAAGTTTTAAGAAGTAGGAGGAAGTGGAAAGTATGACGAAGGTGAGAGGTAAGAGAAGTAAGAAGTATGGGTGAGAGGGAAGGGAATTAATGGGCTAAAAAAGAGAAGGATGTAGAAGGAGTGGATGAGAGAAGTTGTTATTGTTGCTTATCCCCAGTTTGTTAGGCATGAGCACACTCGTCGACTGCCGGTAAGGAACTAATGTGTAGCCAGCCTACAGGTACGGTGCAATACATACACCCTGCAGGGATCGGGTGCCCCCTTGTGGCAAACATCGTCTCACCAGGCTCCGAACAGAGGCCTTCCCGCGGCTCCATGATGTGCAGAGAGAGAGAGAGAGAGAGAGAGAGAGAGAGAGAGAGAGAGAGAGAGAGATCAGTACAAGAAGCAACAATAATGATACAAGGAACGGATCTGCCAACAGTAGCAACAGTTCAAACCCCCACATCAGCTTCAGTGAAAACCACAGGAGTAGGTCCAGCAGTACCAGCACCTACAGCAGCAACAATAGAACCACTAACAGAAACAACACTTGCAACACCAGCAATATCAACAAGAAATAACAGCGATACGAACGGCAGCAACACCATGAGGAGTAGCAACAATAGAAACAATAACACTAATAACCAGAACAACAATAACAGCAGCAGTAACATCACCACTAGTAACTGCAACAGAAATCGTAAAAGCAGAAACAATAGTATAATTAGATACAGGAACTGAACCCAGCCAGGTCTAGCCAGGTTACTGTGACTGATGTCAGTTTTACAGCCATACTGACTACAACTACAGGGCCTGAGTCAGTGATTCAATATTGCGGGTGCCTTGGCCAGACCACAGACCACTGTCATACACAAGGAACTGACGTGAGAAAGGGCCTCAGATGCAATTTCTGCCTACTTTCTTGCCACAGGGGGGACATCTACCGTACTAAAGCTGGTGAACAACACAAAGAACAACTGATAGAAAGAGTATTAGGTGACCAAACGCAAGTCCATGGCTCCACTGGGCACCACTCCCTGAACTTGCATTGTATCCAGCCAGTGCAGTAACTGCCAACAACAGCTTTCAGTCACATAAATACACCGTGGTACAAACCCAATCAACAGCAACATGCCCACTACGCCTCGACCATATCTATGAGGAAGACGAGACCAGTTGCAAATGTTTATCTTATAATATCGGTAGTTTCCTAAAAAAATTTAGGAAAATTAATGAAGATCTTTTTTTTTACTGGACATACGATTAACAGTTGAAATGTTCATTAATGCCACTGTGGAGCTCACTTTAGGAAAGATAGCTAGCTACAAATACTGAGGAAGAAGCGATCGAAAACGAATGCGAAGAGGAGGCATAAATGTCTGCTAAAGAGAAAATATGGGAGTTAAATGTCTGCTAGAACAAGTACCAGACTGGATGGAGATGACTGTTTTTTTTTTTTTACACCTTGGCAAATAATACTACACTGCTTCTCCACACCTAAGGAAGGTAGAGCTGCTAGCACACATGTTAAATGGAAAAGTGACAGTTCAAGATCCTGACAGACCCATCGCAGCAATAGCACGACTCTTCAATGGCCTGTTGAAGCATACTGAAATAACAGTGAAGTTTCTAAAGGCAGTAAACACCAAGAATACCACTGGTCCTGACATCAGTGTATATATACTGATGCCATGCCACTGAGCTTGACCATCCTTTCAAAATGCTGTTTCAGACCTGCGTACAGTCAAAAGCACAGCTAATATTGTAAAAACATCCCTGTATCATACCCGTACACAAGAAAATCTCCAAGTCAGACTCCAAGAATTATTGCCCAGTATCGCTGCCGTCGAGATTTTTGCATGGGAAACGTGGCAAATATTGGCTCAGTCAAGGAATTCGTGAAGAAGATTGCAGGTGGCCTTTGTTCAGCAGTAGAATTGTAATGGCTGCTCCTGCTGATGATGATGATTTGTCTATCTATCTATCTATCTGTCTATCTATCTATCTATCTGTCCATCTATCTATATATATATTTATATATGAATATTTATATTTATTGATGGTCAGCTAACTCAGTTCTTGGACCAACACCACCTGCAAAGCAGCAGACAGTTTCGTATCAGACCAGGTACGAGTATCTCCACATCAGACCTGCTACTTACATTGTCACGAACTTAAAATGATTCAATGGATGTAGGACATCCAGTGCTGGGCATTGCCCTGGACTTTGAAGGGGCATTTGACTCTGGCACTAGTGTCTGGTCGTTGAACTTGGGGCATGATGGGGGCATGTTGGATCTGGTGGGTGACTACCTCACTTAGAGGACAGTACCAATGGTAGTCAATCGTCGGACATCTACATGCCGTCCCACAAGGAGCCTCCATTCTCCAGGGTTCAGTTTTTGGTCCAACAGTGTGGGATTTCTTCATAAGCGGTCTACTAATATGGTTTCCATTACAATACGCCTAATTGACGACAGCAGCCTAACCCACACTTGCAAGAGAAATGGCAAACAATAAACATCATCAACTAACACCTTGAATACATTGCATCATGGAGATGCAGGTGGCAAATTAATTTGCAGTAAAAGAAAAAAATGTAACTTGTTTCCGACATTAGCAAATATATTTCATGGAGAGCAAAAATTAAGAAACGACACTATGAAACTCCCCAACTCCTTGGATATTTCTGGAGTCCAGTTTGACAAACTAACCTATGAACACATTAAGGAGGCAACACACAAAGCTTCCTGCAACAGCATTCCGACACCTCAGACATCTAAATGCCAATAAACTCTACCAAGGTCTGGTGCGTCACATCCTGAGTATTCATCTTTTGTATTGCTGTCCAGCCCTAGAAGCCACATTTGTCTCCTGGATAAGGTACACTTAAGGGCTGAGAGACTAATAACAATCACTGTCAGAGAGGAGAAACAATGATGGACTTGGACATCTTGGAGCACCGAATGAAGGATGCTGCTCTCGTTGTGCGTCATAAGTCACAAGTTCAACCTATGCCCTATCTGGTGAATGGAAGGCTTTCCTGGTGACAATCATTCCATAGCTCGAGGTTGTTATTTTCCAATGACTGTCAGCTGGAGATCCCGTGCTCCTTCACCAGAACGCAGCAGCGCGCCTTCACTATGGCTGCGGTGCGCGACTTTGAGGTTGTCATTATTGTGCACTGGTAACCTACTCGTCAACAGTGCGTCCGATTTCGTGTATAATATGATACGCATCTGATTTGTGTATAATATGTTCGTGTATAATAAGGTTCGTGTATGATATATTCGTGTGTAATAATATGATTCGTGCATTATATGATACGAAATCGGACGCAATGTTGACAGGTAGGTTGCCAGGGTATGATAACGGCAACCTCAGAGAAGTGCGCCGCGCCTATACCACTAAGTTACAGCCAGACTGTGGAGCTTATCACTACTACCATCAGCACCACTTGCCATCCACCAGCTGATGCTAGCAGGCATTACCACGTACCCACATTTTAACAGTGTATTCTGGGATCATTCAATAGCTTTCGCGCGCGCGCGCATGTGTGTGTATGCACATATGGATAGAAAGTGTGTATATAGTGAATGTGCACAGTATGCTCATGCCATCTATGTATATACTGGCGTTGCACAAATGACTACTAAACTCCCATAATGGTACAACGCAGAGGTTTACTCTAAAATACGAATAGTCGTAACTGATGACTCATTAACATACCCAGGTGCAATAATGTGTAAGCTGTGTACCTCATATAAAAGCTGTTTAAATAGATGAGAGAGAGTCATTAATCTTTTTTTTAGTCACTAGTAAGAACTTATATTGGTGAGATAAATAAGAGGGGGAATCGGGATGCACAGTAGAATCAGGTCAGTATGGAGAGTCGGGTCAGGAAGAAAAGTTGGATGGAAGGAGTCTGGAAGGCGGATAAGGAGTATATAGGAAAAGAAGAAAGAAGGAATCAGAGAGGATAAAGTAAGGAAAACAAGAATTAGGTGTTGGATATGGATACGTCTAAAGCCTTCAAAAGGAGTAGAGAGGAGAAGTCTTGCACATATACACCTATACTGCGTGACAAAGACTATAACTGAGAAGAGAGTAGTGGACACGACAGTTGGAGAAGGCAAAACTAGACAGATGAGAAGACAGAGAGAGAGAGAGAGAGAGAGAGAGAGAGAGAGAGAGAGAGAGAGAAAAGGGATGACAAAGGGAGGAAAAAAAAGACTAGAAATCAGAGGCAGCATAAGACAAAAGGAAAACAAAAGAAAAATTAGAAAAAAAGGAAAAAAGAGAAAGGAGAGGAGGCGGGGAAAGAAAGGAGAGGAAGAAAATGGGAGGAAAGAAAGACAAGCGGAAGTCATGAAAAAGAAATGAAGGGAAGGGAAGGAACGACAGGTCAGAGGCAGAAGAAAAGATAAAAGGAAATAATGTTCGAATGTTCATGGTTCTTAAGGCTTGAAACATAATACAAAGAGGAATGGTTGTTGAAATATTAAGCCTGACAATTTGAGGGAAACCTTTGACGGGGAGTGAAAACAGACTTGCTAGTCTTACTAATATCTGGAAGGCAGTTAAAAACGGTGAGAGAGAGAGGGAGAGAGAGAGAGAGAGAGAGAGAGAGAGAGAGAGAGAGAGAGAGAGAGAGAGAGAGAATATGGGTAAGTTTACAAAGGAGTTTTAATAAATAAAAATCGGGAGATAAACATAGGTAAATAGTGGAAGGAAAAGATATATCATCTGGAAGAAGAGAGTGGAGGTACAGTAGGGAAGTAAGCATGAGGTGGTAACAAGTTGAGGTAAACAAGCAATGATGATAGGGAGAGGTAGCAGGTAAACAAGGGGAGGTAGACAGGTGAGGTTGTTGTTCCTTAACGTCTGTTCGTCTGAGCGAACGGATCCGTCGAACGCAGGTAAACAACTGCCTGTATGATTTTGTTCGATAAGTTCCCTATACCTCTGATACTGTCTGCGTCTTACTATGGCGCGTGCTGCGCAGTGTTTCACTGTGTGTTATGTTGTGTGGGCCTATTCTGCAAGCATGACACGTGTCGTCCGTGATTCCGTCCAGCCCAAATCTAAGCTGGTTGTTGAGGATAGCTGGGTGATACTTTGATCTAAGCCTCGCTTAATGAACTCGATTATACCCATTTGCGGGGGGGATGTCGAGAGGGTGGGGGGGGGAGGTGTAATATTATGGTGTGATCGAGGTGTATTTCGCTGAACGCTAAGTGAGTGTGTACCGGTAGCTGTTTTTGCATCCCTAGTGCTGGAATGACTGATAGCAGGATATTGCTCTAGGGCTTGATAATTTTTGTGTGTTGATTGTTTTATGTACACTACATGTGCCCAGTTGTGTTCTGTGTCTCTTTCATGTAATGACAGGAGTGTTGTGTTTGGCAAAGGCTGCTGCAAAGAACTGTGTGTCTTTCATATCAATATAATGTCCGACAAGAAGGACTTTATTTTCAGAGTGTGAGGAACCTTGGGGGTGGTTATGGTGCAGCCGTTGGTGATGAGTAGGGCGTTGTTATGTATGGTTTGTAAGGTGTTGTAGTGAGTACTAGATAGAGTCTGAGTCCATGACAAGGAGGGATAGGACATCACTGATTTATTATTTGTAGCTACTTTTTGTGTAGATAGGATCCCCCCCCTCCCCCCAAAGGCTGACCCTGTACAGTTGTTACTCTGAATGCATTGAATCTGGGGATGCACGGCTTCGTGATGCCTTGTACGTGGTTACTGAAGGTGAGTCCAATGTCACATGTCACTCCAGGGATCTTGGTGGAGGGTGTGTGTGTGTGGCACACGTATATTGTTAAGTGTGATATGGGTACCTGTGCCTAAGTTTACTGTTGGTGATGAGTGTGGTAGTGGATGTTTTTTTTTTTTTTTTATATGTCCGACTCTGGGCATAGGTTTCTCAGCCTGCTATCAAGGCGCAGCAGTCCTTCTACATACCTGTTGCCCTCCATCCAAGTGTGTAGTGTGATAAGGTGGTCTTTATGCACTGTGCAGGCTGTCTGCAGTGTGGTGTGTGGTTCTTCGGCTGATGCATCTGCATATGAGGCAATGTTTGTGAATGGGTGGGATGTGGGAACATCATGCATGTATAAGTTGAAAAGTGTGGGTGAGAGATTCGAGCACAGTGCAACTCCCTTAGGGAAATCTCGTGTTTGTGATAACTTTCCAAGGAAAGTAATTGGTGCCTCTCTACCAAACAAACAGTTGGCAGGACACAAATTGGTGTTGTTCTCCATATTTGCCATGTTTGTGTTGTATACGTTGGTGATTAGTTTGCGTCGGGGAATGACATCAAAGGTTTTACTGATATCTGTTGTTGTGAGAGATATGCACTGTGCGCGTGTCGCGAACTTGATGCCGTCCGATGTTTGTTGTGGGAGACTAGTCAACAAGGTGTTTATAGAGTTTAGTGCACTAAGTCCATGTTGTGAAGGAGCAAGGGGGACATGGGTTGTGGCAACTGAGAATGAGGTGTTCAGTTGTTTTTGGTTGGTGTGCTAAGTAGTGTTGTGTCTGTACGAGGAAGGGTGTGGTTGGTCCTTGTTTGGCTAAAATATAGTGATAGCTAATCTTCCCATGTTTCAAAATACTGGGAATGGTATATAGTGCAAATGAGTTGTTGCTGATGCTTGTGAGGGCTTGGATGCCTTGTGGTCTTTATTTCAAGTGCAGGTTGTTGTTGCCATCATGCCATGTGCGCGTAGAGTTTTATATTTTCTTGGTAATGCTATGCGTCAGTTCTTGAGTGAAAGATAATCAGTGTGGTTGTTGGTGTTGATTTATGTCTGCTTGGCTTTTGTGGGAAGGGATGTGTTAGTATGTTGCAGGTAATGGCGGCGTGGGTTTTAGAAGTGCCACATTGTGTTTCAGTGACACCCTTAAATATCTCGTTGAGCAGAGAGGCGGCTGTGGATTGATTAAGTGTTGTTACAAAGGCTTTCCAGTTTTCCGCGTTCTTAGTACTGATTTTGTTTGTTATCGTCCAGTTCTTTCAGCCTTGCGATGCTGTGTTGTGTTGTGTGTGTGGCAAAGGGCAGTTGAATTTCAGTGAGTCGTACTGTCACAAGAGGCAGGCAGTCTTCCATTGCAAAATTTGCAGTGTAGTGTCTTCTGTTGCCTCGTAGAATATAGTGTTTGTGTGCTTTGAGAATGATGTTGAATTCAGGAATATGCGTATTGATGCTGGTAATGGATGTGTTGTTTGGTTTGCTGAAGTGTTGGTTTCTTTCTTCATTGAATTTTGTCTAGTCTGCTTTCTTGTAGCTTATATACGTGAGGCGTGATAGCTAAGGTCTGGATTGTGTTCCTGTGATAATGATGAGGAGATGATCTGTAGCAAGTTTGGGTTTCATTCGCCACGGGCTGTTAAGTGCAAATATTGACGAACAGAATGTGATATCTGGGGAAAGGGGATGCGGTTTGTTTGGTATGCGATGAGGTAACATTGTGAGGTGTGAGACAAGTGATGTTAATTTAAATGGAAAATAATGTCCTCAAATGAACAAGGGAGGCAAACAAAGTTCTACAGGGAATGTAAACAGGGGAAGTAAATAAGGTACAAATGTGATAATGACGGTGATGAGGATGGTTGAGAGAGAGAGAGAGAGAGAGAGAGAGAGAGAGAGAGACTAGTTAAGCGAAGAACTGACAAACAAATGGTGGTTTAGCGAGGAAAGGTTATCCAGGATTGAAAAAAAGGAATATCACATTTCCATTCAGTCTGAATATTAGTATTTCTTGAGTGTACCAAATACTGCAAACTTGAAAAATATATAAATGTGCTTAACGAACAAGACGAACGGAAGTAAATAGTAGAGAGAAAACGGTTTAAATGTGGAAAACACAGGAGGTAGAATAAAGTGAAAGAGAGGTTGGTTCTTGAACGTACATTACTGGAAACTGTCGAGTGATTGTTAGCCTGACTCACGACTGTGTGACTGGAGGTGATTTGATTTAGAAATGTTTGAGTGTGATTTGTATCCATGTCGGACGAATGTGGCCCACGGGTGTCTGTGTGATGTGACCATGTGACACGCCAAGCAACTCGTCGCTGGGCGTTTCACTGTCGTGTGTCTGTAACGCAGTTTGTGTGTGATGGCCAGTAATGACGGGTATATAAGGTGATTTTAACTCGCATTTGTTTGTGAAATTGTCAACAGTGGAAGCCTTCAAAGTAAATTCCCCATCTGTGGATAGGATTTTACCGCGATGTCAAAAGAAATAATTAATACTATAATATAATAATAATAATAATAATAATAATAATAATAATAATAAGTATAATAACTGGTGGAAGGTGGGGGCGCTCACCCTCCACTCGATGTAGTGCTGTTCTTGGATGACTGCCCTTTCCTCTCTTCCATCCTTCTTTCCATCCTTCCCCTTCAGTCTTTCTCACCTTCATTCTTTCCCCTTCCTCTTTCCCCTTCCTTCTGTTCATGGGTGACTCTACACTGAGTGACAAGCCAAATGGTCTCCTGTACACCAGGAAACCATTTATTACCCTGGGTGGTAACCATATAACCAAATTATGGCGCCTGGTGGTTTAGTGCGTAGTTAAGGCGCTCCAATTGGATTGAACCGGTGAAGGTTTATATCCAAAAGGTGGTTGGGGTTTATTGCTCACGTAATGCCACTAAGGGACGAGTGAAGCTGGTCAGTCATGTTGAATGTCAGGACCAACTTGCCTAGCTCCCGGCCCCTACGCTCTTCTTAGGGCAACAGAGGATTAGATGATGATGATGATGATGACGAAAAATTAGTAATAAGTCCTTCATTTATGCAACAGGTCAACTCTGGAACTGTCTCCCTCTGTCTGTATTTCCTGCTTCCTGTGATCTCCAATCTTCCGAACACTGTGTCCAGGCATCTCGAAATGATTGTATCTTGAATTTTGGCTCTCTCTTGTATTGTTATTGTTTTCTCTTGGAAGGAACAGCTTGCGGACTCCCAGCCTTTGGTTCCTTTTTCCTAGCATAAGAATTTTTTTTTAAATATATAGCTGCTAGCACTGATGCAGACAGTCAGCAGACCATTGTACACAGAATGGGCCACTATTGACAAAGGACGCATGCATTTCGGAGGAACAATATAAAAAGGTCTGATAAACGGTCGTGTTGTGCAGAAATTTATTGAATGAGTTTTTTGAATAAAAAAAAAATCGGTATGATGGCTAAACGCCTTGATAGATTTTAATCACACACATTATACCATATGCTATCGGGCATTATGTGCAAAATTTCAAAGCACCTCATGTAATGGTTATGGTTAAAAAATTTGTGAATTTCTTGTATTTTTAATATTATTCAGTTTAACATCTGTTGATCTGCTACTGCTACCGTGTAATCCTGTATTACCTGTGTCATGGCAGGACTGTCTGCGGCCCATCGGGAATCCCCACTGGTTTTTGCCCAATGATGAGGGTGCCTAGATACCCAGCAGGAGGAGACGGTGGCTGAATCGGTAGAGAGGCGGCCTGCAGTCCTAATGGACCCAGGATCGAATCCCGGCTGGGGCAGGGAACAGTTTAAGGATTTGAATTTCCTAAAAGCAGACTTTCCTGATCTACCAATAGACCCGCCGACATGTCGTAAAAATACCCCCGCTAATACCAATACACCAGTCCTGTATGAGACAGTCCTAGCATGTATTCAATATGGACGATGGGTGTTAGCGCCGAAGCTGTGACATGTAGAGGTGTTGGGTATGTAGGAGGACTGTTTGGCCTTGATAGCAGGCTGTGAAGCCTATGCCTAGAGTCGGACACATAAAAAAAAAAAAAACAAGGACTTTCCAAGGGTGGATGAGTTTCCAAGCCAAGTGCCATCTAGCCGGGTAGGTGGAGTCCGTTAGGCTTGGTTAGCAGTCCACCTAGAAGGAATGCAAACCTGGGGTAGTCTGGTAGGTGTGGTGTCCACCAACATCCATTCTTAGCCCATGGCATGCAACTTACCCCATGAGTTTGGCTGCTTTCACACGAGTGGTTCTGCCGCTGTGGTTTTACCTGCTCGTTTGGATGTGCGATTTTGGTCAGCCCTTCACACGGGCGGTTTTAGCCGCTGCGTCAGTCTAGTAGTGTCTCCTCATGATGGACGACGTGAGGAAGCTTTGTGTTTGTATATTTAATGAACAAGGTAAGGGAAAAATAATAAATAAATAAACTGGAAATTCTGGATCCATTCCTTGACTCCTGCAGGGTGCATTTTACACTGTATGTAGACCTGAAAGCTAATGATGCCATGACACAGTTCTGTAATTTAAGGTCATCAGTGTTCATAACACATAGAGCTACAGGGTTAATAAGTCTGTAATCGTATACACTATTACATTTTCAATTTGTAGTTATGGAAAATAAATATTTGCGCAATTAAAGTACATGTCAGCTACTGATATTGCAGGGCAGTTGGTTGGGTGTTGTCCGTCTCAGAGCTGAATCTTAACTGCCGCCGCGGGCAAAACTGCTAGTGTGAATGGACCCATAGCAACACGTGGGATCCGAGCCCACCTGGCTGTTTTGTTGCCGCCGTGGTCTAGCGATCCAGGCTGTAGATGGCGGCCGCCGCAGGGGCTATTTTGCCACTCCCACCTCGCGTGAACAGTCCCATTGGAATCAGTGTATTTGTAAACTGCGCGGCAAGAACCGCCTTGGCAGAAAATGCTCGTGTGAAAGCAGCCTTAACTTGGGGCATGTGACCTACCTCATATAACTGAGATATTGCAACGCATCACGAAATTTCATGCAGGAGCAGTGTCATATAGTGTTTATGGGATATAAGGTTATCTATCATCTATCATCACAATCTCTTAGGTTGATCCCAGAAATAAAGTAACAGTAGCTGCTACGAACACAATTCATGCACTTCCTGATCCATTTACCATGGCATTAAGACGTATGGGTGGCTTTAACCTGTCTTAGAAAACTGTTTTGTTGATGACACACTCAAATGCAAGACAGACAGTGGCTGTAGAAATAGAGGGGTTGATGACATAAATGAATAAACGTAGCATGCCACGCTCAAGTAATGGGTTGTTAGACTAAATGGGAACTTACGGTACTGAGGCTTTGACAGGAGCGAATCCCACACACATAACTGTTGGTTTTCTACCAACTGGGAAACTCTGTACCTATGGTGAGTTGAGGAAAAAATATTTCAGGGGTAAGTGTGTAATACCATTTTCAAGACGACTATTTACACCTGTAATAGCTTTTCAGTGATCACTCTACTGGCGATATTGGTGCACCACTGAGCCTGTTTTGCTCCCACACTACAGCAGTCCACGGGTTAATATGACTTTTGGGAAATGGCAGAAAATTCGGAGTGCATTGGAGGGCACAGTTACTGCCCAGGACCTCAACCAAGCGGGAAGGTTCGTATGGCCGTGTGGAATGTGAGAGGTGTGAATGGGTCGAAGTGGTGAATGTGCTCGAGTTCCATGTACGCTGTGATAACTGTGTGAAACGGTGTGAAGTGGGGGAGATGGAGGGCGTTAAATGTGTAAGGTTGGGTATGAATGCACGTGGAAGATGCGGAGAAGGAATTGTGTTGTAGATGAGCGTGGCAGAGGGGAATGAAAGATTATAAATGTGTCGCATGTATGTATGTCGAGTTCCAACTCAGACGGGCGAAAGTGACAGTGATTGTAGCGTATGTTCCTTGGGATGACACGATTGATTCAGCGAAATATATGTTTTGGGGTCAGTTGGATGAAGTGATGGGATGGATGCCCAGGAGCTGCAGAGTTACTGAGATGGATGATCTGGATGGAAGAGCCAACAGTGGTCTGGTGGCTACAGTAATGGGTCATTATGGAATATCAAGGGAGAATGATAATGGAAGGCGACTGAATGGTACGTGTAAGGAACGGAAGTTGTACATTTGTAACTCATAATATAGGCATAAAGATGTACACATATATACTCGGTACAGAGGGAATAAAGACGATGCTGAACGGAGCCTGATTGATTACATGCTTGTGGAGAGAACAATGCTTGGGAGTGTTGTGGATACGATGGCGGTGAGAAGACAGTGCTCTGATCATATGACTGTAGCATACAATATGAAACTGAGAGGAATGAGAAGGGTGAAAGACTGAAAGTGGAAAAGCTGAGAAACAAAGAGGTAGATTAATACCAGGCTCAAGTATTGGAGGAACTAAAAGCACTGAATGGGGAGCAAATGTTTGTTGACAGCTTGTGGAATGCATGTAAGAAATGTATAGTTAGGAATGCGAGTGCTTGGGGTCGCGAGGGTAGCGAATAAGAAGAAAGGTGCAATATGGTGGGATTAGGAGGTTGAAAGTGCAGTGGAGGAAAAGAGGGAAAACTGGCTAATGTGGATGCAGGAAAGAGACTCACAGGAAGAAGAGTGTACATTATTAACATGAAGCATGCAAAGAGAGTAGTAAAGGGGGGAAAAAAGAAGTAAATAAGCATCTTAAAAGAAAAATGAAAGCAAATTACTATGAAAAAAGGAAGTTATTCTGGAAAGAGGTGCGAAAAATGTAGATAAGTAAAGAAGCGTGAATGTGTGAAAGTTGAAAGTGGATGAATACTAACCAGGGGAAGTGAAATAAGATGGAAAGAATATTTTCGAAAGGCTGATGAATGGAAATGGTAGGGGCGGAGCAGCTGTAAACATAGCTGATTCTGGTGGTGTGAAGAGAAGGAATTTAGCTCCAGGAAACATAACACTGACAGGAGTAAAGAATGCTGTGAAGCAACTGAAGAATGAGAAGGGAGCTGGAGCTGAGGAGGTGTATGCAGGGACGATTAAGTGTAGCGGTGAGTGTGGAATGATTTTTTTTTCTTGAAATATGCAAGAAGTAGTGGATGAGAGACTCTGTAACAGCAGAGTGGGAAAAAGACAGTGACTACCCCTGTACTAGAATGAAGGCGAACGATGGGATTACAAAAATTATCGTGGCATAATTCTCTGAAGTGTTGTAGGAAAGGGTTATGAAAGTATTACCATAGAGAAAACTAAGGTATATATCAGAATGACTGGTGAGTGACGAACAGCGTGGCTTCAGTAATGACAGGATGTGTGAATCAAAGTATTGCAAAATGGGGCAGATAATGGAGAAGGCTTGTGAGAAGGACCATAAGGTAGTAATGGCATTTGTGGCTCAAGTAAATGTGTACAAGGTAAACAGGGAAGGATTGTAGAAGATTTTGCCTATTCATGGAGTAGATGGTAAGCTGCTGAGTACCGATAAGACCATTTACGAAGATAGTGAACCGTGTAGAAGGGTAGGTGGGCATCTAAGTGAAAAACTCAAGATCGGTGCTGGCGTGAGACAGGGTTTCGTGATGTCCCTATGGTTGTACTCTCTCTCTCTCTCTCTCTCTCTCTCTCTCTCTCTCTCCCTCTCTCTCTCTCTCTCTCTCTCTCTCTCTGTATATGGATGGTGTTTGAGAAGTAAAAACACTAGCAATGGAAGCTATACTTTTGTAATGAATAGCGAAGGACGGAGTATCTCAAATCTGATGAATGCAAATGATGCAGTGTTGCTTGCAAATAACGGACAAGAGCTTGGTAGACTGGTGTAAAGTGATGTAAATGTGTGTGAGCGCCATGTCTTGGAGGTAAATGTAGATAAGAATGTAGTCAAGTCATTGTTATTGAAAGAGGTTATTCCCACTGTGATGTAATGGTGAATAGAGAGAGACTAGAACTGGTGAGGAAGCTTACGTACTTGGGTGCAGTGACAGAAAAGAAAGGTTTATATACAAAAGATGTGGAAGGTAGAGTGGCACAGGGGAGAAAAGTGGCTGGTGCATGAAGGAGCTATAGTGCATACTGTAACATTCGGTTGTCAGACTGTGGTAAGAGCACTGGAGCTGGGATTGCTGAGGAATGTGTGAAGAGTGAGGAAACAGGATCGGACAACAAATTATGTGATTCATTAAAGATGCAGAGTAAGGAAGGCTGTAGTCACCAGAGTTGAAGAGAGTGTGCTCTGATGTTACGGACACTTGGAGAGAATGGGAGTGACCAGAGTGGTGAGAAGGATATAGCTTAGCGAATCGGGAAGTAGGAGGAGACGTGGTAGGTCTAGAAGGTGGATGGATAATAAGTGAGGGTGTGAGAGAGAGAGTTAACGAGGCTAGGGAACGGACAAGCGATCAAACTGTCTGGATGACTTTTGTGTGGAAAAGTGTATGATCAGGCTCTCTGGATCCTGTCTCATCCCACCCTGAGCTGAGAAAGGTCTGGATAATGATGACGATTATGATTAAAATATTCCAACATGAAGGTCAAACGCCAGCACAGATTTCATCACTTTAATATTTTAGTTCGTTAAGTAAATTCAGGCATAGGCCTGTGTGTAAAATCTCAGTTTTGCATTCAGCAGTTTTGGAGAAGATCTGCAATGTGATTTTTTAAAGAAATAATATGACGGCCAAACATGGCCACCAGTTATATCTTTTGTCACTGTCAAAGGATGTCGGTCACATATATACATAATTTCACTTAACTTGGTTTGGATGGGATACGATGTTTAGGATTACAGGGTTTTAACAGGAGGTGGTGGG
>JAGKTI010016818.1:1634-19085 GCA_018397915.1 Birgus latro | reverse complement strand
GACCTTGGGCTCTAAAAAAATTACTATCTAACCTATTGAGGTAGGACACTAATCCCCCCTCAAAGTAGGCCCCTTCTGACTTGAGACACATAGCCCAGGGTTTTTTTTCCACTGCCTGAAATGTTTTTCGAAGTCGGTTTTCGGTATCTCCAGCAGGTGCTTCACTGCATTCATCATTATCAAGAGGGTGGGGGAATGGAATCTCGGACCATCACTTAGTGATGGCCAAGGTAAGGCTGCAAAGATAGTGGGTGAAGAGACCAAGGGAAAGACAGGAGGAAATAGCTCCTGTGAGGAGAGTGGAGAAGTTACAAGAAGTAGTGAGAAAGTGGCAGAGTATAAGAGCGTAGTGGAAGAAAGATTGGGAAGTATGAGTTAGAGCAGATGGAAGGGGTGGAAGATGTACAGTAAACCCTTGATAAGCCGAACTATATGGGGCTCTACCCTGGTTCGAATTACCGAATTTTCCGGCTTACCGAATTTTCACCCCCCAAAATTGCTAAATTCCCGAATTATCGCCCCCCAAAATTGCTAAGACAATACCTATTACTTGTCCTTTCAACACTAAATTAAAGAAGCATATATAAATAAATTAGTTATGACAAAAAACAATATAGTGCATTTAATATACATTTAACTCCTTAAGTGCTGGGTGTATTTTCATTTTGTTCTTGCTGCCACCAGACAATTTTAGTCAGTGTAGGTTGGATCTGTGGAAGTGCATGGGGTTGGTACAGCCTTCGTTAGCCCCTTCAGTATGTGAGTCCAGTCCTGAGTGCCATAAAATCGGCTGGAGGAAGCGTAAATAAAGTAGAAATAGACGTCACAGTACTGAAGTGGTTAATTGGTAGAAAATCATTCACAGAGGCAGTACCGACTGTCGGTAACGTGTGTTGGAGATGGATTTTCACCCCCCCCAAATTGCAATAACAATACTTATTACTTGTCTTCTTAACACTAAAGTAAAGGAGCATATACAGTGTATAAACTAATAAAGAAAGACAAAAAAGAAAGAATTCAGTGCACATAATTTGCCTTTCGTCAGAGGCAGAAGATCGTCGGCAGTTTGTTCTGTTTTGGAGACTGAGGTGGTGGAGGTGGTTTAACTCACACTTGAACGTAAATTCTAAAAAGTACCCAGTATTTATTTCACTCTATAGTAAGAACTAAACTTAAATGTAATCACTATAATAGATTGCAGTGTAACACCTTTCATTAGAAGCAGTAGATTCTTTGGCAGTTTGTTTTGTTTTGGAGACAGAGGTGGTGGAGGTGGTTGAGTTCATACTGTAACGTAAATTCTAAACAGTACCCAGTATTTATTTCACTCCATATTAAGAACTAAACTTAAATGTAATCACTGTAATAGACTGCAATGTAACACCTTTCGTTAGAAGCAGTAGATTCTTCGAAGTTCGGCAGTTTGTTTTGTTTTGGAGACGGAGTTGGTGGAGGTGGGTTAGTTCATACTTTAACGTAAATTCTAAACAGTACCCAGTATTTATTTCACTCTATATTAAGAACTAAACTTAAATGTAATCACTGTAATAGACGGCAGTGTAACACTTTCAGTAATAATAGTACTGAACTTTAATCACGATCACTACACTGTCACACGCGCACATTTTTTTTTTTTTTAGCTTCATTCCTTTACGACTAGAGGTGCCAGTATCACTTCTTTTAAGCTATGAACCTTCCATGGCAAGGCAGAAGGCAAAAGGAGAGCACTGTTCAGCACTAAATGACAGTAAGAATGGCGCAACTACCATCTCCAAAAGCAAGCAGCAGACTGGCGCCGCAAGTCTGCTTGGCGCCATTTCTCCCCCTACTTTTGCATTTCGGCCTACTTCATACGTGGTCTCGGCCTGAGTTCGGCTAACTGAAGATTCCGGCTTCTAAAAGTTCGGCTTATCAAGGGTTTACTGTATCTAAGATTTTCACGGAAGGGATAGGCGCAGTGTGTGAGGTGGTTTGTGGAGTGAGGAGGAGATGCAGGTGTGTGCAAGGGAAAGCTTGGTGGAATGATGAGGTGAAACGAGCTGTAGTATAAGGGCCGAGATTTTGCTAACCTCTTATAATGAATATTCCACCGCATAGACTACCAGTGTAAGGGCACAAGTTTTTGAATTCCCTTTGGATGAAGTAACCCACTGCTTTGACACCAGTGTGGTGCTGACAACTTTAGCACTCTTGAAATTTGTAATATCTACGTTATAAAGAGGATAAATCTATATCACACCGTATGTGACACCAGTGTCGGGGCGGTACTTAGACTGAATGAATTTAAATTGGCGTTTTTCTGTTTACTGCCTGAGTAGATATCCTAGAGTTATCAAGGAGGCCTCATTAATTTGATTAACACCAAGAAGGATCAACAACAGATAATGATTGTAATAATTTGGTATGCTGCCACCACCCAGCGGTTGCCGGGGAAAAAAAAGTATTAAGATATACGTCCCGTACGATGGAAGAGGGGACAAAGAGGCCTATGGCAGTAACAGGGTAGCGTGAGTATAATATATGAGAGCGTGGATTTTATAGATGAAACATGCCTTGCGGGCCACTCGATCTCATGAATTACTCCCCAGAGGATTTATACCAAACACATATGAAAAGTATACTTATCTATATTGCTAACCTTAGATTACACAGAATGAATAGAACAACGAACAAGAATTAATTCCGGAGCATAGTAGTGCATTAGTCCCCGATACACCAGAAAAATCTGAGAGAATGGAAGCTCTCTACTCCACAGTTTATAAATCACCTGACTCACATATCACAGTACAAAGAAGTTATTCAAGTGTATACCACTACAGAGGTTCCTTGGGCTTTACATCCAACAAGATGTTGATTAATCTGCTCACAGAAGAACTACTCGCCCGATACAAAACACACGTACATAAGAATTCACTCAACTCGACTGTGATATAGAAAATTACAACAACAGGAGAAACTCACATAAACCACGGTCTCAAAAGGACTCGTAGTAATACCCAATTTACAACGTGTTACACGGTTTACTCTACTTTTAAAGAAAACATCCCTAATTACCATGGGTTTGCACAACATAACATATCTATGTAAATAATCAGATACCCAAGATAAATTTAATATATAGACTCAGTGCTCGCAGTACTCTGCATGATAGAGGAATTCAACACTCCACTAATCACTCACTTATAACCATAATATTACACTTCATGAATAAAGGCTTACCAAGTGGACCATACGACACCATTTATCAACACTGTGAATTGAAAGGGACTAAGTGGAAACGTGTAAGGGCTTTGGCACTAGAGACTGCGAGACATGACGTAGTCGACGGGCAGACTCCGATACGCCACACCATATCTGTGGATCTGTCCTCCATGAGATTCAACTCAGAAGTCATATAATAGCATTGATAAATATTATTAGACAACTTACTTTATATATAGTTAGAATGACAACCAATTATTGTGACGCATGGGGGAGAAATACCGTGAATTACTCGGGTTCATACCTGTGGATCCGTCCTCCATGAGGTTCAACTCAGAAATGACGCATCGTGGGAAGGACGCCCCGCTAAAAACCCGCGACATTCTTACTACCCGATCTGACTTCGACCTATTACTCTACAGTCAACTTGTTATACCATCGTCCAGGAATTTTGCAACAAGGAGTTTACACAGTCCTCTACTTATACAAAATGACTTATGATGATTTAAATTTTGTGGTAATGACATAGGTCTAACAATTTAAAACGATGCCCAAAGTCACGCATTGACATAATTTCCCTTTGTTCGCGTTGGTACTGGCCTACGTGATCTGGTGACTGTGTAAAATAAATTAATTTCGCGGCTAACAATGACCATAATCAATAATCAGACTTTACCTAAGTCTTAGACAACATTATTTAGTACAACAAGATGATAAACACAAACTCAACTACACAATTCTGAATTCCAGGTGTAAATACGACTCATAGCGAATTTTAATCTCGAATCAACTTTCTTCGCCTCTTTATTGAAACCAGACACGAATTTGCGCGTCCAACACACTCCACACGGTCCACATACTAACAATAATACTCTCCTACTACCCTTCAACTCAAATCAAGCCCAAAAATGAATTACAAGGTCCACTTCCCATACATTACATCATCTTAACAGGGTCCAGAATTACACTTGCATCATACATAACCTCACGTAAATTACATACATATTATACTTACACTATACTTATAATAACTTATATTACTCTTATACTACTTATATTATACTTATGTGATAGATTAGAAATTACAGCATTACAGTGGAACAAAAGAAAAAGGCATATAGTGAATGGCTAGCGAGCAGAGGTAGGGGAGAAGATGAGAGAGAGAAGAGAGAGGTATATGTGAGGTGGAGAAGAGAGGTGAAGAAATTGGTGAAGGAGAGTAAGAAGAAAGTGGATGAAGAGTTTGGGAGGAATCTGAGTGTAAACTGGAGGGAGAGTAAGAAATCGTTTTGGAAGGAGGTAAAGAAAGTAAGACAGTGTGAAAGGGGATATAGTAGGGGAGTGAAAGATGGGAATAATTGATTGCTGGCGGAGAAGAGAGAGAAATTGAGGAGATGGAAGGAGCGCTTTGAGGATTTGTTGAATGTGGAGAGTGAGAGCAGTGCAAGTACAAGTGGTCGGGGAATGGCTAGGAGAAGAAGAGGTGAGAGGAGGGAGGAAGAGATCAGTAGGGCAGAAGTAGTGGAAGCAGTGAAGAAGATCAAGATGGGAAAGGCCCAAGGAATTGATGAAGTGTGTGGTGAAATGCTGAAGTATGGGGGTGAGATTGTTGTGGAGTGGATATGGAAGTTGTGTAGATTGCCTTGGGAAGAGGGAAGGGTTCCAGAGGACTGGAAGTAGTGGAAGCAATGAAGAAGATCAAGATGGGAAAGGCCCAAGGAATTGATGGAGTGTGTGGTGAAATGCTGAAGTATGAGGGTGAGATTGTTGTGGAGTGGATATGGAAGTTGTGTAGATTGGCCTGGGAAGAGGGAAAGGTTCCAGAGGACTGGAAATCAGGTATAATTGTTCCTTTATATAAAGGAAAAGGGTAGAGAGATGTGGTAACCATAGGGGTATTTGCCTTCTTCGTGTGACTGGAAAAATTTATGGTAGGATACTTACTGTTAGCATTAGGCATATAACAGAGGAGTTAGTTGGAGAAGAACAAGGGGGATTTAGGAAGGGAAAAGTGTGTGTAGATCAGATATATGTTCTAGGATGTTTAGTGGAGAAGTATCTAGAGAAGGGAAAGAAAGTGTATGCTGCCTTCATGGACTTGGGGAGAGCTTATGACAGAATAGATAGGCAAGGTATGTGGAAGGTATTAAGAATATATGGATTGGAGGGGAAATTGTTGAGTGCTGTGAAGAGTATGTACAAAGGAGCTAGGGCTACTGTGCAAGTGGATGGTGAGCTGAGTTTTTTTATCTGAATGTGGGACTGAAACATGGTTGTGTGATGTCTCCATGGCTGTTTAGTATATACATGGATGGGGTTGTAAAGGAGGTGCAAGGAAGGGCAGTGGATGTGGGGGTGGCTCTAATGAATGAGGGTGAGATGTGGTAGATTCCAGTGTTGTTGTTTGCTGATGATACAGTATTGTTGAGTGAAGATGAATGGGAGTTGCAAGGTTTAGTGAGTGAATTTGGGACAGTTTGTAAGAAGAGGAATCTGAAAGTCAGTGTAAACAAGAGTAAAGTTATGGTGTTTGAGAGGAATGAAGTCACAGACTGCACAGTGAGGTTGGATGGTAAGGATATGGAGAGTGTGAGTGCATTCAAGTACTTGGGTAGTGTGATGAGTAAGGATGGAAGTTTTGGGGATGAAATACTTGAAGGGTACAGCAGGGAAGGAAGGTTGTTGGTTCACTGAAAGTGGTGATGAGAAATGGGGAGGTGAGTATGGAAGTCAAGAAGTCACTGCATGATAGTATCGTGTTTCCTACCCTGACGTATGGAAGCGAGGCATGGACCTTGCTAGAGGGTAACAAGTCGAGAGTGAGAGCAGAGGAAATGAATTACTTGAGCATGTGGAGTGACATGGAGGGACAGGTTGATGAATGAAGAAGTGAAGGAACGTTGTGGGGTGGATGTGGATGTGGTTGAGAAGATTAGGAGAAATACACTGAGGTGGTTTGGACATGTGGAGAGAATGGAGAATGAAAGACTGACTAAGAGGATGTATGTAGGTGGGGTGGAGGGAGGGGAAGGTGGAGGATGGAGTTGAGAGGTATATGAGGAAAGGAGGAGGGTGGGCAAATGGTGGGTGACAGAGCGACTTGGAGGCGTTTTGTTTGTGGCCACCCTTTGCGGCTTTGCGGGATTAGAGCGTCGGGCATTAGATAGATAGATGGATAAATCATCTCTTATCGGGAAGCCTTCAGCAGAGTTTTGAGTTTGGGGAATAACCAAATGTCGCACTGAGCCATGTCTGGTGAGTAGGGGGCCTGCCGGACCTGTGGGATGTTGTACTTGGCCAAAAATTTCTGAACCATTTGAGAAGAATGGGCAGGGGCATTGTCATGGTGCAGCTTCCAACTTGTTGCATTCCTAAGATCTGGTCTCTTCTTCCGAACTGCATCACGAAGACAACAGACAAAGTTGAGGTAGTAATGTTTGTTGACAGTCTGACCTCCTGGTGTGTATTTGTGATGCACAACACCATGGTAGAAAAAAAAAACTGCGAGTGCATTTCACCTAGCTGTGGACCTGCTGTGCTTTTTTTGGCCGAGGTGACCCTGCATGCTTCCACTAGGGTGACTGTGCTTTGGTTTCTGGGTTGTACCCTTACACCCAAGTCTTATCTCCAGTGATAACAGTTTTCAGAAAGTCTGGATTGCAATTTGCACTCTCTAACATGTCTTGAGCAGTGCTTATCCAAGAGAAGAGATCATGTGAATGAAACGAAGCACCTGCTGGAGATATTGAAAACTGACTTTGAAAAATCTTTCAGATTGTGCAAAGAATGCTGGGCTACATGTGTCAAGTCTGAAGGGGCCTACTTTAGGGGAGATTAGTGTCCTAGCTCAACAGGTTAGCTATTTATTTTTTTAGAGCCAAAGGTTGGATACTTTCTGAACAGACCTCGTATTTTCTGGCAGTCAAGCATTCCTGACACACTTGTTTGGTGAGAAGTGGTTTCTGGCAAGTGTGATGGTGGGTTCAGGTCCTTCTGCAGCCATGTGGTGTGGTTAGAGACACGTTATAGAAGCCTGGGATGATTAACTTTGAGGTGTTGCCGTAATATCAGGAGTTTTAAGCACCCTGTGCCTTACGAGACTTGTCTGTAGCCTTTGTTTTCTTGTGTTGGCATCCTGGATGAGGTTTTCATGGTAGGACAACATTTAGTGGGAGGTTATGGGTACTCTCCTCACTGATCATTCTGACCATGTGGTGCACTGTGCTATTTCTTTGGTTGGGATTTTCTCCTGTTTCCAGGCAAGAAAACAAGCCAACCTCATTAGTTAGATCAACAGCACCTGTATCTAATCACTAGAGTGCACACAATAACATCAAATACAGTGGAAGATTCAAGGGTTCTGGCTAGGAGTGAAATCTGCATTATTATCCCATAGGTCAGCTAGCGGATGACTGAATTAGACTTAAATGCAGCATTTGTTTGATGCGTGGTTAAAGGGGAGCCAGATGTCACCAAACAGAGATTGAGTTGATAGTATGGTATGCATTGCAAATGGAACAGGCTATTCCTGGCCATTGTATTTTGAGGCAGTGTGGCTAATCAGTCTTGCATCGTCTGTAATAGTACTGTAAAGGAGTGGACAGGTTTAATTGACTTTGTTTGAGATGAGGGGTATTGGGTTGGAGAAGGGAAAGGTAGAGGGATGGGAGTAGGTTTGGTCACTGGTATGTGTTACAATAGTTTAGGTGTTGGAGTGGAAACTGAATACTGTACAGTATAGGATAGAATATGATTGTTTATGTAGCCAAACAGACTACTGTATCACAGTAGGTTTGTTGCATCTCATAGATTTTCAATATTATCTGGCAGGGATTTGTTATGGTGACAGTTATGAAAGACTCAATATAACAAGGTTTTATTATATCTTTTGTGGCTAGAGAAATCTTAA
This sequence comes from Birgus latro, assembly GCA_018397915.1. Classification (NCBI taxonomy): domain Eukaryota; kingdom Metazoa; phylum Arthropoda; class Malacostraca; order Decapoda; family Coenobitidae; genus Birgus; species Birgus latro. The sequence goes on along the minus strand of JAGKTI010016818.1, from coordinate 10,975 downwards.
CAAGCATTACCAGCTGACTGACTGTTTTGGTTGTAGAGGGGTTGTGTTTAAATGCTGGCCATGAACTAATTAAAGTAATGCCAGCAGTGGGACAGATATTTTTTATGACATCTGAGTGTAGTAAGATACATTCAAACCTAGCTTGACAGTAGAGTTCCATTGCTTGGAAACCCATAATATAACAGTTCATCGTAAAGTGGGGCACTTATAACAGAGTTCAGTAGGGTTATGTTTTGGGCCTTGGCCAACCACCCAACATAAAAAGAAAAAGCAGTTACTGGTACCATTGCAGCCAAGTTGTCATTGTGCCTGCCCACCGCTGTAGGACTGCTGCTACATCTCAGTGCCAGCACTTGTCCACTTGTCCTCAACTGCAGGTGAAAGGGGCGGGGAAGGGTGAAAAGTACCTTCGACCACATTATCGAGAGAGTTGGGCAAGGGAGGTGGTAGTAAGTCAAGTAAGACAGATGGCTTGGAGTTGTAGGATGCAGGTCATGCAGAGTTGAAAAAGGCTGGCAATATGACTTAGCAAGGCAGTTTTAAGTTGTTTCACTTCAGCCACCACAAGTACAGCAACATAATATTGTTCATTCATTTAGCATGCACTGCAGTGGTTGCAATATCTGACCACTAGAGAGATATGTGAGATGCAGGTCAAACTATGTTAACACAAGCACAGTAGTTAGGTTTGGCAGTATCACTAAGTTTTTATGAATAATATTTAACTTTAGAACAGTTCATTTGCTCCTTTCTTTTCAGATACCACACTTTTGTTCATTCACCAACAGTGCACAGAAGCGATTGCAACAGCCAAGCACTAGGGAGACATGTGAGATGCTGGTCAGGCCATGTGAATGCAAACACAATAGAGTTAGGTTGTGCATTGTCATTAAGTTTATACTATATAATATTTTGATTCACAGCACTTCACTTGCAGCTGTTACTACAGTACCACATTATGGTTCATTCACAGACATTGCACAGTAATGATTGTGGTAGCAGAGCCAAGGTACTTGATATATGCAGATGTAAGATGATGTTGGGAGGCAGGTGACTGCTGGGTTAGGAAAATGAGGAGAGTGGATAATTTCAAAGGGTTGACACAAGATGTTGGCAATGGGGGGGGGAGGGGTGCATAGATGACTTTAACAGGATTCTGTGCTTAAACGTGAGAAGTCATTTTGAAAGTGATGAACGACGATTACCTTGTGTGTCAGCAACTGCAGAAGTATGGATGCTTGCATGAGCAATTTAAAAAGTGAACTTCGTTATCATTCTTGAGGAAAAGGGTGGTAAATATTTATGTAAGTCAGTCCTTGTTTTTCGCTGTTTGAAGTTCTGCCAAAATGTCGTGAAACGTCGAAGTGTGAAGTTAAGAATCAATGGGAAAAATAGATGGGTGTTCCAATGGGACACCTACCTACCCTATCAAAGTACTATAACACCAAACAGGCCCTACCCAAAATTAAATGTGGAGTGTTTACTAGTCGCTTATACAGCATAACACAATAAACATGTACCTGAAATGACATTAGAACTGTTATTAAGAGCTGCAACACCAATAATCCTTGCCAGAAATAAAGTAAACATTGGCATGAGTGGCAGGTGAAGGTGTGTTGAGAGTGGACGGGCTATAGTTACTAGGTTACATGGGCCTCTGTGGGGAAGCCCTATCACCTAAGCCAAAGCACTCGAAGTTGAATTCTGGCTCCAGCAACTCCACTTCCTTTCTGTCCACTTCTCTTTCATCCTCCTTTCCTGTCATGCCTAAGTCTTGCATAATAGCAGCCACATTCTGTGTCACATTAAAAAATCGTGTGATCCTGGCTTGTCTCTGCTCCAGTATGTTTCTGTTGTAGACTGCCATCACTTTAGACTTCAGATCATTCAAGGTGGATAGGATCTGGGTAGCCTCAGGCATAGTCCTGGTGTATGTCTCGAAGGTTGTTGCCATGTCGGTTATGGTGGACAGGGTGTGGGGCAATTTCTGGGTGGTCATCTTCTCCTGTGCAGTGTGATGTGACCTTTCATTCTGTTCACTAGAGTTCATCTCTTCCTCTGTTATGTCAACCACACCTGAGTCTAAGTCGTAGTGTGGCAAGTGGTGTCTTACAGCCATTTTGTCCACCTCTGCTGTGTCTAGGCTTGTGCGTCTGATCGCACTCTAAAAACTAACTCCATTAGGTGAATATTGATACAGTAAAAAACAGTGGCACAAATAAAGGTTGATGGGAAAAAAACACACGTATTTACTTTATTATTATTTTACGTGCATTCACCTGCTTGTTGAGAGGTTCCTTGTTCTTCCTTAGGGGTATAATGCAACATAACAGTAACCAGTGTTACCGATTTTCATTACAGTACTGCATATTCTTCCCCTGAATTGTTGTAACTAACACTTGGTTCGTTAACTCTAAAAACTAACTCCATTAGGTGGATATTGAGACAGTAAAAAACCATGGCACAAATAAAGATTAAGGGGGGAAAAAAAGACGCATTTACTTTATTGTTATTTTACATGCACTCACCTGCTTTTTGAGAGTTGCCTTGTTTTTTCTGAGTGTGTCAGGAGCCCCAGTCATTCGACGTATCTCAGGGACTGTCAACCCCCCCTCATTGAGCTGCAAAATCCTCTGCTTCTCGGCTGCACAAAAAACACAATGGTGACGGAGTCTGTAGTGCTGCCGCTGTATCGATAGAGGGCAGGGTCGTTGCAAGATGGCCGCCAACAAATGAACATCATCATGCATCGTCTGCTGAGTGTCGGCTGCCAGCTGGAAGCGGCTACGAAGATTGAGAGAAAATGACGAAGTTTGCGATGTGTTGTAAACTTCTTTCCTTCACGAAAAATGAGGTGTCGAAGTAAAATACATCGAAATATGAGGACTTACTGTAATTAAATCAGTAAAACCTTGATAGTGGGGGTTTGAGTTATGATGCTGGTGACCAAAGACCTGATCAAATGGCATGAGGTCAGTGGATTAATAGGATGTTACTGCATTTGTTCCCTGTTATATAAATTAACTTTATCTAGCCAGTTGCAGGTGTTTTTCTGTGTGGCAGAAGTATTATTGTTTCATTAAGTTATGATGTTTGTGTTCCCTACTGCATTGTCCTCAGGTCATTAAGGAAAAGAATGAGTAGTTTGGCTAGTGTATCAGTAGTACTGTCCAGGTGCATGGACTGTGGGATTCTAGAAATTCCGGTGGCGCGTTTAAAGAGAATACAGGCAGTTGCAGATGCTGTATGATCTTTAGCAGGGATAATGATGACATACCAGCTGAATATATTGACAAAAGTTATTACATACTTTTAACCAGTATACAGTAGTTTGGATGGATGTACAGAATATTGATTGCTACCTACTGCCATGGGGCTGATACCATGCTGTGTCCATGGGGTCCTTAGGTGTGGGAGTGATTCTCACTTATTGTTAAACGTGGCAGGAACTAAGAATTGTTTAGGTTGTGGTACAGAGATATGGCATCCATTCTGAGGTCTCACCAAGGTGGATGCACCTTTTATTGTGGATGTGTTGGAGGATTTTTGCCTCATTGAAGACTAAGATGTTTTGTCCATCTTGTGTTGTGATGTCCTTCCCCTTTTTTATAAAAGGCCATTCTCAAAAGAATTGGTTAGCTAAGGTGGCATGGCATGGTTGGTGAGTAAATCTTGTAGTCAGAGGTGCTACTGGAAGATATTTATCATTGCATTGAAGGCCTCAGGAGATATTGGGGTGAGGTTAGTCACTGACCTGATAAATATGATTATACTGTATATGAGTGTGTTGTCCCAGATGATTGGCTGAAGAGTGTAATTGTAAATGTGTACAAAAGGAAGGGTGATGCCCTAGAAAGAGGAAATTATAGAGGTATAAAGCTCTTAGACCAGATAATGAAAGTAATGGAGAGAGTTCTAGAAGGTATGATTAGAGAAAGAGTGAATATTGATTAGATGCAGTTTGGGTTTATGCCAGGCAGGGGGACCTCTGATGCCATATTCATTGTTCAACAGCTTCAGGAAAAATATATTGGAAAGAAAAGGGAATTGTATTTTGTTTTTGTTGATTTGGAAAAGGCATTTGACAGAGTCCCTAGAGAGGTGATGAAGTGGGCAATGAGAAAGCTTGGGTTGGAAGAGTGACTAGTTAGGGTGGTTATGGCCATGTATGTGGGTGCTCGCACCCGGGTAAAAGTGAATGGAGATTTGAGTGATGAGTTTTCCGTGCATGTTGGTGTGCATCAGGGGTCAGTTTTGTCCCTTGTTGTTTATCATGGCACTTGAAGCCCTCTCACGTGATTTCAGAGATGGACTCCCGTGGGAGATGTTGTATGCTGATGATTTGGTGTTGATTGCAGAGAACGAAAGGGAGGCAGAGGAAAGATTTAGGAAGTGAAGAGATGGTATGGGGCACAAGGGCTTAAGGGTATATGCAGATAAAACAAAAGTGATGAGGGTTGGTGGCGGTACAGTTAAAGAAGAGGGAGAGTGGCCGTGTGCAATTTGCCACAAAGGTGTGGGAAGTAATTCTATCTTGTGCAGTGTTTGTGATAAATGGGTGCACAAGAGATGTAGTGGTATTAGAGGTAGACTGTGAGATAATGCTGATTTTATGTGTGTAGCGTGTCGGGGAGAGCAGGTGGAGATTGTTAGGCGTAAAAGGATTGAACTTGCAGGTGAGTCTCATGAGTGTGTGGAGGAGTTTTGTTATTTGGGAGACGTGTTATGTGCTGGAGGTGGGGCTGGAGCTAGCTCGATTGCTAGGGTGAGAAGTGGTTGGAAGAAGTTCAGGGAGCTGTTGCCTTTCCTGACATTGAGATGACTCTCCCTATGTGCTAAGGGGTCTTTGTATGCAGCATGTGTTAGGAGTGTGATGCTGTATGGTGTTGAGACCTGGGCAGTAAAGGAAGAGGATATTTGCAGGCTCAGACATACAGAAATGACAATGATTAGGTGGATGTGCAGTGCGTCCCTGCATGCAAGGCCTGGGGGGGCTGGGTTTACGATGCAAGAGTTGAGAGGTAGGACTGGACTGGAGTGTATTGGTGCTGTGATGTGGAGAGGTAGACTGAGGTGGTTTGGGCATGTGGAGAGGATGGGGGATGATAACTGTGTATGGAAGGTGAGAAGTGTTAATACTGGGGGAGGGGTTGTGAGGGGTCATTAGGTGTGACCTCAGGGTTAAGGACTGAACAGGGAGGCTGCCATAGATCGAGCAGCATGGAGAGCCGCCATTAGGTGACTAAGGCTGACGCATCCAAGCATGTTGGAGCCTTCAAAAACAAAACAAAATGAAACGCGGTTGATAGGCAGAGGAGACCATTGTCTTTCATATAATTTGTTTGGAAGACATAGTACGGTATGTCATAACTGAACTCCTCCAGCCTTTTCAAGCTCGGAGTGACATGAGCATGCTTCAAGGACTGCATACTAAGTCATCAAGAGGCAATGCATCCCCAGATTCATTGCACTCAGGACACTTACAGGGACTTGCTTTCAGCGCCAAAGCTCTGTAGACATTATACCAGATCACCTTGCAGGCTGTACAGACCAGTGCTCTGTGCATGATCACTGGCCGCACCAAAACCACTCCCACAGCTCAAGTAAACTTCAAAACTAAAATCCTCCACGTTAGAGAATATCTTGATATGAGGGGAATATAACTGTGTGTGGCAGCCATTGGTAACACGTATCACCATTGTCATTGTATGACAGAGCCACACAGCACAATGTGGCACATAAAACAGTCCCCAACTAAACATTATCAGATTCTTTTTGACAACATTCCCCCTCCAGACATTCCAGGACCATCAGTGAAGAAACACCTACATACTGTACTCATCTCATGCACAGGGCAGTACAACATGTTGATTAGAACACTATGCAGATATTACAAGCCCCCTTTCAATCAACATCCACCCAAAAGAGATATCTTTATATAGAGCCGATGGGGTTCACCTGTCAAGGGTTGTATCAGGACATCATGTCAGTTACCAGCTTAGATTCAGGTTGAGTGGAATGAAAGATAACATGTGCCCTGCTTAAGAAATACTGTAGGTCCACACAACGTGACACATGTAATGGAGCACTGTGCAGCATATGCCTTGCCAAAATGCAGGCACAGCATCAAGGATATAGGGAACTTATAGGACAACTGTATAGAGGGAGTTGCCCACCTATGATCAGTGGGTCTTCTTGGCCAGATAGACCATGGTTAAGCAACAATAACAACCCCTCCTGGTATGAGAGTTCCCCAGCTTCCATTCATCCGGAATAGTAGTTATAGGTTAAGATTTTATTTCCTGAACATGGCTCCTGCAAGAAACTGCAAACACAGTGAATGAAGATAGTAATGAATTATATCAGTAAAAATAGTAGCATTTATATTGAGAAGAAGTAAATAAAGATTGATTAGATTTTAATCATTGTTTCATGGAATGTAATAGTGATTATGATTCCTTTGCTGTTGAATGCAGCCATGATTCCTTTGTTATGGGAGACTGATGGAATAAGTTACAATCATTGTTCCTTTAAAGATATGGAGTCTCTTCTGGTTACTTTTTTTTATTACACCATGTTTTGTTTGGAAGCATTGGGGTGGTAAAGGTGCAACACCATCAGTACTGTAGCAGAATGGAAGTTCTAAATAACAGCAGCTCTTAAGAGTATAGTAATGACATAAGTTCTCTTTCCCTGTTTTTCATTGTGTGACCTGAACCAACTGGTACTCAAAGGTATTATGGAGTCCTCTTCCACTTGGACATATGCATTACTGTGGGTCATTCCTGGGTGAGTTACATGGTGCCAACAATATCTCAGAAATATTTATTACTGATGTAGTAACTTCTTGGTGTTTCTTGCATATTCTGTCCTTTTTACTGTCTTATTTAATTCCTGGTGCTTGATTTTGTTTTCCCTCCAAGCTGCATTTTTTGTCAGTTTCTTTTTCTTCAGGACCTGAGATTGTACAGTTTCCAAACTGATTTTTTTTTGTTTCCTGCCAGTTTTGTGAATGTTGACTGTGATCTTGGCCATGACCAATACCTCACAAGTTATTTGCTGTTTTACATAATTATGGCACTTAATAGGGGAAGGAGATATATAGAGTATCCACTGTGTATGTAAGTGTATTGTGTGGATGTGGAAAGTTGCAGAAATAAACTGCCTTCCTCATCCTCAGGACAAGACACCCAGCGGTCACGTCGTCCATCTCTGCTTAGCCTACGTTCCCTGGCCCGCTCCCTCAATCCCTACTTCAGCATCGATTATGACTACGACAGCTTTGAATATGACCCCTATCAACCACCAGGGAGTGCAGGACCACCTGGCAGCCTTCCCTACTCTGCATACTTGCCAGAGCCAGTGCCCAAACTATCCTTCACACAGAAACTGGCATTCCCAACACTGGTGCAGAATTCAATTGACCGACCCAAGCCACATGATCCCTACATGGAGGCAGAGCACAACATGAACACTTTTGCTAAGATCATTACTATTGTAGTTTTGTCATTGGTTACAGTTCTGGTTCTTGGGGTTCTGTAAAAATACTTCACTAGCAGGCACTTCACTGTCCTGTATTGCTGGTCTCTGCAGTCTTGTGCCTCACTATGACCCAACATACCTCTTTCTTATCTACAGTACCTACAATTCATTTATTTTTTTTATGTTTCCTTCTTCCTTGCCATTCTTTCTCAACCCTCCATTCCCTGGCTGATTTTCCCTGATCTTTCATTCCATGTGTAGACTCCCTGCCTCATTTCTCCTTCATGCTCACTTCTAATGACTGTCAACCTATAAATTACAAGAAGAAAACTGATGCCATGAATTACTAATCTGTGGATTGTACTGTATCAGTATGATTAAAGTGAAATTCTATCTGTGTGTGTGTGTGTGTGTGTGTGTGTGTGTGTGTGTGTGTGTGTGTGTGTGTGCATTTACCTAGTTGTGATATACAGGAAATGAGCTGTGCTCGTGGGGTCCCATCTCTGTTTCTCAGTAAGTAAAATTTTGCTTTGAACTAGTTTAATTTTTTTTGACCGAATGCTTTCTTTGTCCAGGCTGTTCCACAGGTCCATGCATCTATATGGAAAGCTATATTTCTTGATATCCTTCAAGCAACTTGGCTTTTTCAGTTTCATTCCGTGTCCTCTTGTTGTCCTCCCATCCCATACAAACAGATCTTCTCTCAATTTTTTTTACTCCCATCATGGCCTTGAACACTGCAGTCACGTCACCCCTCCCTCTCCTTTCTTCTAATGCAGGCAGGTCTAGCTTTTCCAGCTTTTCCCTCTATGACAGATCTGCCAAGCTAGCAGCCATGGTGGTTGCTGCTCTTTGTATTCTCCTGATTTTGTTTATATCTTTCATTTTACGTGGGGACCCACACTACTACCATGTATTCCAACCTGGGGCGGATCATGGCCACTACCAATTTTTTCAACATCCCCTCATCCATGTAATGAAATGCTACTTTTATGTTAGTCAAGAGATTTATCTGTCCCTCTAACCATCTTGTTAATGTGTTTTTTGGGTGACAGCTTTTCCTGGACCAGCACTCCCAAGTCCTTCTCTTCTCTCGCTTTTGTGATTGGTTCATTATCCATCAGATAATTCAGTGATGGTCTCTTGGTACTTTTACCCTTTTCCAATACAGTGAGCGCTCGCATAATGCGCAATCCTATAGCACGAAACAAAACATGGAAGGTGCCATTTTGTGTCCAAAAAAAATGTCACAACATGGAAAAAAATAGATACTCATAGGCTGAGGTGGTTTGGACATGTGGAGAGGATGGGGGATGATAATTGGGTACAGAGGGTGAGAAGTGTTAANGAAAGACATGGGACGAGGTCATTAAATGTGACTTAAGGGTTAAGGGACTGAATAGGGAGGCTGCCAGAGATCGAGCAGCGTGGAGAGCCGCCATTAGGTGACCAAGGCCGACACATGCAAGCATGTTGGAGCCTTCTGAAACGAAATGATATAACGCGGTCGGAGGAAGCTGCTCATTTTTTACAGGACGTGACTATGCGGTGACAATGGACATAATGCAGCTGGAGGCCCCAATTTGTGTTTCAAAGTTGTACTACGCAGCAAATGATAGACAACGCAGCACAAGGCATAAAATTACAGTTGGAAATCGCACAACACGGCAGGTGATAGAGAGAGCGTGGATTGCATCTGCTAAAAAATGAGACATTAAACATCACCTGCAGTTAGGTGAGAGGTGCAGTTGAGGGCAAATGACAGCATGCAGGCAGTGAGCTAAGTGGGGGGCCAGGGGACAGGGAGGGAGACAAGCAGGGTTGTGGGAGGGCAAAGGGACTGGGAGTGAGACAAGTGG
>JAGKTI010016817.1:8423-19087 GCA_018397915.1 Birgus latro | reverse complement strand
TTTTGCACAAAAGTGAGGAAAACCGTGTCTGTATATACACGGACTCAGCAATTTAGGGTACTATGAGATAGTCTGTATATATACGGACTCGGCAATTTTGACACTATTGGTTTGTCTGTATATATATGGACACAGCACAGAACAGGTTAAAGTTATTATTGAAAGAGTTGAGAGTTGAATATTCTGTTGTCATTAGGGTTGTTTAATAATTTAAATGCTTGGTTGTGAAGAAAGTTTGATTTAGCAACATTTATTGTTGCTTTTGCATGGTTTCTAACAATTATAAATTGACTGAGCAATTCAGATGTTTTTTATTTTAAGTAAGAGTTACATGGTAATGACTTTTGGGTCGTTGCTCTGGCACAAGTGCTGTCATACCATTTTGGGGAGTCCGATCTTTTAGTGAACTGTTGACTTGTATGAACAGTTCCATACCAGTTTGTATTAAGTCATTAATGTGGGACTGGGTAGAATTGATGTCATGGAATATCAGCAAGATAATTTCTAAATCCATCCCTGACTGCCATCAGAGTGCCATCTTTTTTTTTTATTTTTTTTTTTCTGTGTCCGACTCTGGGCATAGGCTTTACAGCCTGCTATCAAGGCCCAGCCGTCCTCCTAACCTCTACATGTCACCACTTCGGCGCTAACACCCACCGTCCATATTGAATACATGCTAGGGCTGTCTCATACAGGACTGGTGTATTGGTATTAGTGGGGTTATTTTTACGACATGTCGGCGGTTCTTCTGATAGATCAGTAAAGCCTGATTTAATGAAATTAAAATCCTTAAACTGTTCCCTGCCTCAGCGAGGATTCGAACCTGGGACTGCAGAATGTGTAGGTTTGGGGGAACTGACTAATATGGCTTTGATGAGATTGTGGTCAGAGGATCCAAGTTGTAACAGTACTTCTATCCTGTATTCATCAAGATTAGTTGTCAGGAATAGGTCCAAGAGATTGGTGTTATTGTCAGGATTATCTGGTATTTTGGTTGGTTGTTTTACCAGTTGTGTGAGATTAAACAATTCTGCAAATTATGAATGTTAAAATCACCCAAAACTGTATTTTCAGTGCCAAGGGCGAGGTAAAGGTTAGCCAACTCCATGGGTGTGGAGTCAGTTATCCTGGTTCAGAAGAAGCACAGATGTATTTGGTAATATTTAGACAATTTCACTGATCCACCTGGTGAACAAGCCTACATCTTTTCTATCCTTAATGACCTAGAGCAGCTTGTACAGCACTCTACCCATATCCCTGACTGCCTTGGAAAGAGTTTCAACACACTTGACCTCTTCATAACAACTAATCCTTCTGCTTCCCCTGTTATCTTTTTTCTCTGTTGGGCTCCTCGGATCATAACCTTATTACCTTAACCTGTCCTATCGCTCCGGTATGGTCTATGGATCCTCCAAAGAAATGCCGTCTGTGGAGCTGCAGATTGGGAGGCCCTCAGGCAGTACTTCTTTGATTTTCCTTGGAATGATTATTGCTTCCATGGCTGGGAGCCATCTGAATGTGCCTTGCACATTACGGAGGTTATTCTCTTGGGCATGGAAGCATACATTCCTTTCTCATATCCTCTGACTAATGCAAGAAAGCCTTGGTTTAATCATGCTTGTTCTAATGCTGTCCGCAACAAGGAGAGGGCCTGTAAAAGGTACCGGAGCCAACCCACCCCTGAATCACATCTTTTTTTTATATTTCTGCCCGGAATTGCGCTAAGTCTGTTCTTTGCTCTGCTAAAAATAATTTCATCCGTGCTAAATGTTCTCAACTCTCCAACTTGAATTCTTCTCGCTCCTTCTGGCACCTTGCCAAAAGCCTTTCTAACTACTTTACTTCATCGTCCTTCCCTCCTCTTTTCTACTCTGATGGCCCCGTAGCTATTTCTTCTACTGATAAAGCAGATCTCTTCGCTCAGACTTTCTCCTCCATTTCCACCAGTACTGTTCCTCCATCACTTCCCCCCTCTGACTTCCTCATGACGGACATTAAAATTTCTTCAGCTGATGTATTTTCTGCCATCACTGGCATCAATACAAGGCATATGGGCCAGATGGAATCCCTCCTGTTGTCCAAAAACTGTGCTTCTGTGCTTACACCCTGCCAAGGTAAACTCTTTCGCCTTTGTCTATCAACTTGTACCTTTCCTTCTTGCTGGAAGTTTGCTCTCATTCAGCCAGTCCCAAAGAAGGGTGACCATTCCCAACCCTCTAACTATCGTCCAACTGCTTTAACACCCTGTGTCTCAAAAGTTTTCGAGTCAATTCTTAACAGAAAAATCTTAAAGCATCTTTCCTGATCGTCAGTATGGGTTCCGTCAGAGACACTCCACTGGCGATCTTCTCACCTACCTTTCAGACTCCTGGTCATCCTCCTTTCGGGACTTTGGCAAAAGCTTTGCCATTGCATTTGACATCTCAAAGGCTTTCAATCGAGTCTGGCATAAATCTTTAATTTCCAAACTGCCCTCCTACGGTTTCTATCCTTCTATCAGTGCCTTCATCTCTAGCTTCCTTTCTGGTCGTTCTATAGCCGCTGTTGTAGACGGCCATCGTTCTTTTCCTAGACCTATCAACAGTGGTGTTCCTCAGGGCTCTGTCCTATCACCAACTCTCTTCCTTTTATTCATCAGTGACCTTCTAAGCTGTACATCTAACCCTATCCACTCATATGCTGATGATTCCACCCTTCACCTTTCCATTCAGTTTCCACAACGTCCATCTTGGCAGTCACTTCAACATACAAGGGATGAGGCTATGGCACACCTAATGTCTGACTTGGTTCGTATCTCTGATTAGGGTAAAAATGATCTTGTTATTTTTAATTCATCAAAGACTCAGTTCTTACACTTATCAACCCCACAAAATCTTCCTCAGGATTACCCGCTAATGTTTAATAATGTCCAGCTTAGTCCTGCATCATCTTTGAACGTGCTTGGGGTTTCATTCTCTCAGGATTTATCTTGGAAAGAACATATTACATCTCTTGTGAAATCTGCTTCCAAGAGATTAGGTGTGCTAAGCCGACTCCGAACTTTCTTTACCCCTACACAGTTGTTGACCTTGTACACGGGTTTTATTCGCCCCTGTATGGAGTACAACTCTCATATGTGGGGAGGCTCCCCACATGCAGCTCTTCTTAATAGGGTGGAGTCAAAGGCTTTTCGTCTCATTAACTCTCCTCCTCTTACTGATTCCCTTCAACCTTTGTCTCTTCGCCACACTGTTGCATCTTTATCTCTCTTCTGTCGCTACTTTAATGGTCACTGTTCCTCTGAACTGTCTGCTTGCATCCTTCCACCTCTACAACGGGCACATAGTACCTGTCTAGCAACAAACTCTCATCCCTTTTCTGTCCAACTCTCTGATGCAAGAGTTAACCGTTACTCCCAGTTTTTCATTTATTCAACTGGTCAACTCTGGAACTGTCTTCCTCTGTCTGTATTCCCTACTTCCTATGATCTCCAGTCTTTCAAATGCAGTGTGTCCAGGCATCTCGAAATGAATAGATCTTGAATTTGTCTCTCTTTTGTATTGTTTTTGGGTTTTTTGGAAGGAACATTATGCGGGCCCATGGCCTTTGATTCCTTCTTCCTTGAAAAAAAAAAAAAAAAAAAAAAAAAAAAAGTGCCATTCTTGTTACGGAAGTTTGTGAAGAGATGGTAACCAGGAAAACAAAATGGGGATATTTCAGTAGAGGGAGAGATTTTATGTTCTGCGCTGACTGGAGAAAAAAGTGAACAGAATTCAAATTGGTAATAAGACCATGGGTATTAGTCAAGTAACAATCCTCTTTCCAACAATGAAGAGACTCTCCAGCAAGATCAGCCCTTTCACACCTGACAATCTCTTTATGCTGTCCCCGACACACTGCACACATGAAAGCAGCATTATTTTGCAGAGTGCCTCAAATACCAATAGATCTCTTATGCGCCCACTTATCACAAACACTGCACAAGATGGAGTTACTTCACACACCCTTGTGGCAAACTGTACATGGCCACACTACCTCTGCTTTAACAGTACTGCCACCAGCCCTCGATATCATCATCTTTAATTTATCTGCATTTACTCTCAAAGCCTTGTATGCCATTCTATCTGTCCATTTCCTAAATCTTTCCTCCACCTTCATTTCATCCTCTGCAGTCAGCATCAAGTAATCTGCACACAACATTAACCATGGAGTCCATTTCTGAAGTTATGTTAGAGAGCTTCAAGCACCTTGACCCCTGATGTTGCCAACCTTTTTCAGAAGGATTGAAATCTTTCTAAGCAGATATAAGATTATTTTTTTTTTTTCTTAATTTATGTTGTGGAAAACCTTAGATCCTTAACTGGTATTTGTTGTTACACATTTTTAAAAAGAAAGTAAAGATGCATTGTACTAACTTAAATATCCGGTAAAAAAAAATTCCGTTTACAGCTGAGCATATTTGCAGTAGGCCTCATACTAGGCAGCACTTATCCAAAGGTAAAATAAAGTTGAGAATACAATAAGGATAACAAATAGCAAAGAAAAGCCTCTTTGGTAGTCCAGTCTGACCCCTTTTCAGGTATAAGCAGAGAGAAATATGTCCATTCTTAGAGGAACTACTTAGCATGGAACAATTGGACCCCTTCAGTCATCCTCTTGTCACAAAGTTATGTGCTTGAAGCAGAGTATAGGAGCAAAAACAAAGATATCTACAGTAGATTTGAAGGGCCTATGCCAAGGGGAGGCGGTAGCTCGATCGGTAGAGAGTTGGCTTGCGGTCCCGTAGGACCCAGGTTCGAATCCTCGCTAGTGCAGGGAACGGTTTAAGGATTTGAATTTCATTAAATCAGGCTTTACTGATCTACCAGAAGACCCGCCGACATGTCGTAAAAAGGACCCCGCTAATACCAATACACCAGTCCTGTATGAGACAGCCCTAGCATGTATTCAATATGGACGGTGGGTGTTAAGCGCCAAAGTGGTGACATGTAGATTGTAGGAGGACGGCTGGGCCTTGATAGCAGGCTGTGAAGCCTATGCCCAGAGTCGGACACATAAAAAAAAAAAAAAAAAAAAACAGCTCCTAAATGAGTGTGACTATTCTACAAGAACGAGCAAAAACGAAGATAACTACAGTAGATTTGAAGGGCCTATGCCAAACAGCTCCTAAATGAGTGTGACTGTTCTACAAGAATAAGACAAGGATAGCAGAGAGGGGAGAGTAGAGAGGGGAGGAAAGAATGGGTAATGGAAATGAGGGTGTGCAGATAGGTGTGTGTGTGTGATGCATGCATGTTTGTTTGCTTGTTTATTTGTTTGCTTGCTTGTTTGTTTGTTATCATCTGCCTCTTGAGCGACTGTGTGGATTTGGCCTCAGACATATCATGGGGACTATACAGTACAATTCCACTTAGCTTCAAGGCTATGGTGGAGGCCTTGTGAATAGGCCAGGTCTGAGCCCCATGACAAGTTTCCATACATAGCATACAAGATAATATTAATTAGTCCTGTTAAGAGAGACATGGGTAAGAAAGAGTTGCAGTAGAGGCTCCGAAGGTCACAAGAATAAGACCCTAAAAATGATTCCCATCTGTATGTACCCACAGCAACATTTGATGCAAGTTGGTCAATCTGCTCATGCCCGCCGTCTGGCTACCTCTGCTCTCAGCAGGTGGAGAAGGAGAGTCAGGGATAACACCAGAGCTGATACAGTAAGTAATGGAGTTCTTTCTTCTTAATTTGAACCAGATTTTCATCGTGCCTTAGCTTTTATCATTTACATCATTATCAATATTATGGTTCTATATCATTTCATAGCACTTCATCATGACAAGCATCGTATTTTAGTGTTTATCTGTTATTACATCTCAGCATTCAAGATAGGGGAAAGACAGTTTTTTGGGAGATTAATATGCATATATATTTTCTCACCTAGCTACTTCATGGATTAACCCCTTAACCTCGGGTCATCACTTTCGTGGCGGTTGGGTGCAATGGATCATACCGCGGGTCGTCACTTGAGTGACTCTGTGTTATTTTTAATTCCCCCGGGCTTTCAGGTGGTGACTTGTATCATCTATCAGCACTGCCAATGTCCAACAATAGTCAGAGCTGCTACTGTCATCAGTACTCCCATCCATTGTTGACAATTTAACCATTTTCCCCCATTCTAGACTCCCCTCCCTACCTCCCCTCGATGACCCTCTCGTGTCGTCTGCTCAGCTGCTCTGCGCTAAGTAAATCTTCCCCGGATTTTTCCACTGTTTTCATCCATTGAAATGAGCCCTATGCCCTATTCTTATACAAAATAATATATATATATATATATAAAATAAGGTAATTGATAGTGCCATACACCTGGAATTGGCTAATTATCACTTGGCAACATCCAACCTGCGCTCGTTTGCTAATTTCCCCTGCATTTTTTTCCTGTGAAACATGCCGTATGAGCTACTCTCGTAATATAAATGTATATAAGAAAGGAAGGGAGAAGCCTGAGTGATATTTATATTCACCTGGAACTACCTAATTTATATGTATTGTCTAGATTTCCTACGATTTATTTCTTAGCATGTACATTAGCAGCTGACATTTTCAGCTCTTTGCTACCGAGATACAGCCAGTTCGCTCTTGTCCGTCACAGTGAAATGACGCCCGTCCATTTCTGCCACTTTTGTGCCCATTATAAAAAGCCCTGTGACCTCTACCCCTACTAAACATCGTGTGGGAAGCGGTAAAGGACTGTAGATATATACAAGTGTAATAAAGTACTAGAAATAAGTGTGAGTGTGTATATGAGTAAGAAGTGACAGAACACCAGCTGCGAATTAGCGGGAGTGGGAGGCTCGTATGCGCTCGTGTTTTACATTGCTTTCACAGTGTTTTTTTTATTGAGTATGGATTCCAAACTACTTGGAAATCATTGAATAGTGTTTCTAGTGATAATATCTGGCAGTGGTATTCAGATTAGGGGATGTCGGGAAGTGTAAAGTGGAGACTTAGTTACCCAACTTCAGAAGTCTCCACAAGTCCTACGGTAGTCGATGAGTGCTAAAAAAACATCCCAGGAGAAAGCTGAAGGTATGTGGCATATGCATATTTAATTATAATGTTCTAGGACTAATAACTGATTTTTGGCAAATACAAAGTCAGTCGGAGCGCGAATATCCCCACGGGAATGGCACGGAGTACCTCCGACAACCCCGCGGTGTAGGGGGTAATGATGTGGTAGATAGTGTAAATTACATTTGAAAAAGGATAAAGTGCAGATGTGCAGATGATTAGGTCTGTGAGGTGGAAATAGGATTTCAGAGGCTTGAGTGGTGAGTAAATGCGAGGCTTATTTCACTGAGCATGCTGCTGCTGGTGATTTTAATGATAATAATAATTATAATATTAATAATGTTGCAACAACAGTAGCCAGTCACACATACGACCACACACAGGTACAGTCAGTCCTCATTTAAAATTGTATGACAAAAGTATTTCTGCATTAAATAGCTAATGAATTAACACTTCTTCACAGAAATTCGCTTATGAGTCATTATAATGGTATGGAGAATTCAGAACTGATTTTTATTTATTTTTATTGTTATTATTAGTTCCTGTACACCAGAAAATCATTTACTTTGCAATAGGGTGGTGACCATTTAACCAAATCACAGAACCCTGCGGTTTAGTGGGTAATTAAGGTGCTCCAATCGGACTGAGCTTGTGCGGGTTTATGTCCAAGGGGAGGTTGGGTTTATTGCTCACATAATGCCACTCAGGGATGAGTGAGGCTGGTCACTCTCATCTTAAATATCAGGACCATCTTGCCTAGCCCCGGGCTCTTACACTCCTCATGGGGCAACACAGGATTAGATGATGATGATGATGATGATTATTAACCCGCTGTGTGCCAGTGCCATTTTAAAACGGTGTGACGAAAATCCACGGTCAGTGCCAGTGGCATTTTAAAACGGCTTAAAATGTAAAAATTCACTGTGACCTAATTTTTCAAGATTTGCTGGTAAAAATTGGCAGGCATGTATGGTAACTGTTCCTCTACCATGCCTCAGGTGGTCAGGGCCATACACCCACTCGTTCCCCCCCCCCTCAATCACTCTGCCTTACTCTGCATGTGTGCCTCACCCAGTGCTGTCCATAGTGAAGGCATGTTGTAAATATTTTCACATAACTGTAAAGACTACATAGTGAAATCCAGTTGTAAAAATTTTCTTGTAAATATAAGGACTGTACATAGTCAAATCAAGTTGTAAATACCTTCTTGTAAGTGCCAGGACAGTACATAGTGAAGTTAGGTTATACCTATCTTCAAGTAAGTGTAAGACAATGCATTCACAGTGAGAGAGAGACGCAAATTGTGACAGATGTTGAAGTAATAAGTAATCAGAAAAGTGTACTGAACATTGCTATACCTTCCCAGCATTGATGCCTGAGTCTGCCTTACATAGAAAACGGCTTTCGCTCACATACGTAGTGAGTGTAAGTGAGCGGGAATACCTTTATATGAGTATGTAGGACTCAATAAAACCCATTTCTGAGCTTCAGTGAGTATTTTAATGGTGAAATGTGTTGTTTTCACATCAAAATCTATCATTTTAGAAAAAAAAAAATGGCCGGCACAGAGACAACCCTTAGGGCTAAAAATAGCTGGCACACGGCAGGTTAATGGTGGTAGGTGGGGGCACCCATCATCCACTCAGTGTAGTGTTGCCTTATGGTCTATACACTGATAGTCAAGCCAAATGGTTTCCTGTAATCCAGGAAACCATTTACTATGCTGGATGGTAACCATATTACCAAATTTTGGTGCCTTGTGGTTTAGTTGGCAATTAAGGTGCTCCAATTGGATTGAGCCTGTGCTGGTTTATATCCAAGGGATGGTTGGGGTTTATTGTCACGTAATTCCACGCAAGGATGAGTGAGTCTGGTCACTCTCGTCTTAAATGTCAGGACCAACTTGCTTAGCCCCAGGCTGCTACACACCTTGTGGAGCAACACAGGATTAGATGATGAATGAATTGTTATTATTATTATTAATTATAATGGGGGTCAGAGTGGCTCAGTGGTAGAGTGCCTGACTCAAGACTGAAAGGTCGAGAGTTTGCGCCCTGCCTGGGTACCCGCCCAGCTGGGAGAGGTAGCACTCTCCTGTCACCCTAGTGGTGTAGCAGCCTCAGTTCAGTGGGTTAGAATGCTCTGCTCTGGCAGAAGGGTTGGAGGTTCAAGTCCACCCAAGGGTCATTGGTAGACATCAGGAAGGGCATCCAGTCATAAAGTGCTACACACTCCGCACCTAAGTCCTCTACCCAGGGGAAATGCCTTCGCTCTTATCAAAAAATGGGGGACAGTGAGGAAAAAAAAATTAATAATAATAATCCTTCCATCCATCATCCAATCCTATATCGTCCTATGAGGAGCGCAGGAGCCCAGGGCTAGGCAAGTTGGTCCTGACATTTAAGATGAGAGTGACCAGCCTCACTCATCCCTGAGTGGCACTATGTGAGCAATAAACCCCAACCACCCCTTGGATATAAACTTACACAGGCTCAATCCAATTGGAGCACCATAATTATGCACTAAGCTACCAAGTGCCATAATTTGGTTATATGGGTTACCACCCAGCATAGCATATGGTTTCCTGGTGTACAGGAAACCATTTGGCTTGTCACTCAGCGTAGAGTCACCCATCAGCAGAAGGAAGAGGAAAGAATGAAGGAAAAAAAGACAGAAGTGGGAGTGTAAAGGCACCCGTAAGCAGAAGGAAGAGGAAAGAATGAAGGATAATAATGATGATAATATTTTTTATGATGATTAACTTCTCATTAGCATGTCAGTCGTGAACCAGAATCATATCTTACTCAAACTTGTTTCACATAAAGTAGCAGCGTTGCCATAGTCCAGAACATGTAAGGTTATGTTAGCAACATACATTGCCAGTGGCATCATATGATAGTCAAGCCTTCAGTCACATCAGGCAAACTTTTACATTTATATGCAAGATGAATCCATCACCCATACTGGTGTCTTCTACCACTAAACCACCTGGGGTGATTTTATTTTGGCAACCTCCAGACTGTTTTATTCATTAATTGTTGTTAATGTAGAATGTTCCGAGATGGTGTATATACTGTGCATAGACAATGGAAAATTTTGAAAGAATAGGTAGAACTGATGTTGATGGAAAAATGTAGAACTGATGTTGATGGAAAAATATAGAAATGATTTTGATGGAAAAATGTAGAATGGATGTTGGTGGAAAACTGCAGCACTGATACTGATGGAAAAATATAGAACTGAAATTGATGGAGAAATGTAGAACTGATATTCATGGAAAAATGGAGTGAGCAGATGGAGAAACAGAGTGGATGGAGGATGATTTATAAGATAGATGAAGAAATGGCATTGGTTTATGATGGAATATGCATCTTGCTTTAGTTAGTTAAAATGTACAGTATTACAGGTGGCAGCCAGGGTTTTAATGGAGGAAAACCAGCAGTTGAAGGAGGAACTGTTGTTGTGTCAGGAGGCAGCCAAACAAGCCTTTCTGAGGAGTGCCAATGTGCTTAATTCGGAAGCTGTCACAATGTTCCAGGTATGCATTAGTATCATTTGATCTCATTAAAATTCTCTCTCTCTCTCTCTCTCTCTCTCTCTCTCTCTCTCTCTCTCTCTCTCTC